>VUQR01014405.1:0-11117 GCA_015108515.1 Hemichromis elongatus | reverse complement strand
TGAAATATTCACTTTTACTGTCTATTTTTAACAACAAAAACCCCCAACACCTTTCCCATGTAAGGTTAAAAAAAGGTTTTTGTTTTGAAATCTCCAGCTCCTAATTTCCGGTACGATTTCGCCTTATTGTGTGCAATTTGGCGCAACTGGCTCGGCACCGTGTGAGGAGTCTCCCTCCCTCCTCTGTCTCTGGGTCTCTGTCTGTTTGCAAGCCTGCGCTTCTCACCTAGGTGAGACATTTGTGGAGTGCCTCAATGGAACCGCGACCCCCAACCCAGAAGATGACAGAGTCCACCCCGCCAGACTCCACCACCGTCCCGGACCCGGCTGTAGTTGTGGACCCCACGGTGGTAAACGGACGGTGCGAGCAGGCGGACTCTCTACAGCAGCAGCCCAACACAGAAAATCACGCAGAGGGCTTTAAGATGGACCAAGAGATGAAGATAACGGACAGCATAGAGGACAGAGGTAGGCGGTCTGAATTATGTTTAAAGTTTCTCTGGATGCCCCGTGGCCAAGACGCACACCGTGCGTAATGTAGACCACTGCGTGTTTTACTGTACTGTATATTTCTCTACATTTTGCCCCCAGATGTTCCACAATGTCCATGAATCATGCATGATTTCTGAGGGAAAAGGCTGCTTCATAACTGTGGACTGTGTGATGACCAATATGCATGCTAAATTATTCACAGATCTAGGTTGTAATGCAGTGCAGAGTGTGCAAACAGTGTGCAGATATCTTACATGAAATAGTGGCGCCTGCAGATTGTGTAAATGAATCAGTGGAGGCTTGTCTTTGGGAAGGCTGATGACCACAGGCAGCATTTAAACAGTAGCAGGTGTTTCACAGCTTAAACCAGCACACAGGGGTTTGTTTGTAGCTTTTCCTGTGCATTTCCTGTGCATTCACTTTCACCAGGTTTGTAAAGACGTTTCGCGTCTCATTAATAGAGGCTTCATCACTTCTAAAACAACCAGAAGAGAGCCTCAGATAATAAACCCCTAGATATACCTGTCCCCTTTGGAAGTGATCCCAAAGTTCTTTAACCTACTACAGGTCATATGAGTTGTCATGTGAGTCGACGTGTTATTAGAAAGGTGCGGGTCAGTACTGTCACTGGGGCGACACGATCACCCCACCATCATGTGAGCTACTGAGGCAAGTGGGGGGTTGAAATGCCTGTGCAGGGATCTCAAGACTGCATAATCCACCATATAGCCCCGGTATGTTTTTTCCCGTGCATATTCCTTAATTTAATGAAGGCACGGTTAGGATAATCACAGGTTTTAGGAGCTTTCTTTACATGTTTATAGTCATTTTCTTTCGTGGTATGTTACAGAGAATGTTTTCTGCCTGGTGGCGCAGGGTCCTGTTCACTCCAAGATGGTGTTCAAGTGGTTGGTGGGAGTGAAAGAGTAGGTGCCGGTTTGTGTGAATGGATTTCCGTCCTCCTCAGTGATCACAGCACAGTCATGGAGTGATAACTTATTTTCCTTGGTATCCTCCTCTTTTTATCCACTGAGTTGATACGTTTGGTGAAGCTTCTGGTTTTTGGGTTTTAATTTTGATCCAGGTCATCATGTGAATAACAACATTATTAATAATGGGTTTTAACGACCACCAGGACCACTAATGGTTTCTTATGTGGGACTCTCTCTGATGAGAATCTGAAGAAGTCCAGAAGCCTCCTACCAAGACTACCATGGCACACAGACACAAAGAAGTTCTTGTCATGAAAAAAGCCCCCAAAACTCAGTTGAATTTGAAATATTGCAGAATCGTCTAATATTATATTTTTAATGTAAGTGTTTATTGACGTTATACATAAAACAAAATGTAGCTCACTTGACACATACCTTAATTTTAAGACTTGTATACAGGAGAGCACAGCAGTCTGGGTGTCCTCCATCATTTCAGAGTGTGAAGCAAAAACCAAACATATGTACAGACAGATATAGTTTGTAACTATATACGTCCAGAGAGAGGACAAGTACCAACACCTTCAGTAGCAGATGAGGGCATAAATAGCATTAGTACATGTTAGTTTGCAAAGTAAAGCTACTCATTCATAGGTGGATAGCAGCGATATCCGACCTTATAGAACCCACATAGCAGGAACCATTTCCCCCAGTGTTTTATAAATTTCTCACACTCTAAATTCACTAAAAAGTAGTCTTTTCCATTTTATAAATCCCTTTTAGTTTAGTGTTTGTGGATCCTGTGTTAGCCATCTTTTGGTCAGTGGCTTTTTACTTGTAGCCAGCAGCACACCAAGTAAGTATTTATCTGTTCCTTTTATGTCTGAGTGTATGTGTCTAATATTATTTTGTTTTTGTTTTTTTTAAACTTGGTTGTTTAGATGGCTAGATCTAATTAGCCTGCAAACACTGATCAGTGATCACATGACACATATCCTCAGTTTCACAGACAGTTTCATATCATCATCATCTGTGCAAGGCTTTGTAGCATCTATCAACTTGGTGCTTTACTTTTCCAGCCTCTAATTTGGCTGTTTACGATACTGTCTGCAATAAAACAGAGAAAATCAACAAGTAGACGATCTCCTCTGGGAACGCACTTGGTGATAGCGGGAAGGAAAAACTCCCTTTTAATATGAAGAAAGCTCCCGTCATATATCAGTTTAGTCTTGAAAAAAGCTCCACTGTATTACCACTTGTTCTATACCAAACAGCTGACACATAGTCCAAGTGTTCACAACTTTAAGTTCATAAGACAATGACAAAAACAAAAGTTTCTTTGTCAGTATGTAATTTAAGAGGCGGTGTAGTCATTAGCCCCGCTGTCTCTTAACAAAAAGGTTTTAAGTTCAAATCCACCATCTGCCTGGAACCTGTCTGTGTGAGTCCTCTCTTTAGGTAAATTGGTGCAAGTGTTAGCCTGTGATAGACAGTCAGGGTGTACTCTGCTGGGATAGGCTACAGCAGGGGTGGGCAACTCCAGGCCTGGAGGGCCGGTGTCCTGCAGGTTTTAGATCTCACCCTGGGTCAACACACCTTAATCAAATGATGAGTTCATTACCAGGCCTCTGGAGAACTACAAGACATGTTGAGGAGGTCATTTAGCCTTTTGAATCAGCTGTGTTGCATCAAGGACACATCTACAACCTGCAGGACAGCGGCCCTCGAGGTCTGGAGTCCCCCCACTCCTGGGTAATGTGTAGCTTGAAGCTATTCACATTTACCAAATTAAATCTGTTGTGAAAACAGCAGACCTGTTATGCATATTTTGTAGGTTTATATTTTTATGATTGGACTCTACTAGATTAGCTTTGCATTGAGTTGAATTCAAAATAGTCCAGATTAATCTTATACTGGGCCTTAATACATGTCCTCAGTCTCAAACAAGCTGTTTTCACTCTTTCTCATTAAAGTTCATTCTTCCTTTAAACTAAGTTACTTCTGAATAATCAAAGCATTTTTTGAGCTGCAGGTAGATTATACTCCGGTGTCCCTCTCTCTGTGACATCCAAGAGTAGAAAAATCTGTTTGAAACGGAGTGCTCAGAGCGACAGAGTGATTACTTGCACACACCTCATTTGTTTTAAAACTAACAGGAGCAGCTGTCAGTGTAACAGTGTATATGTGGCACAAGATTTCAAAAAGGATTAAAGTTCCACTTTAAAAGCAACTCCAAACCCTGTTTGAACACTGTGGGTCACTGTGCCCTGCGACACTGTCTGCAGGTCTTCTGGAGAGCAGTATGCGACTGAAGCCTCACGAAGCACAGAGTTACCGCAAGAAGGCTCTGTGGGTGTCCTGGGCGTCCATCGTGGTCACCATCATCCTGGCCATTGCTGCGTTCAGTGAGTAACACATTACGGTCTTTTCCTTTGATGCCACATTTCTTGATCGTGCGAAAGATCTAAAGACAGTCAAAGGAGAGCTTGCTGTTTGGTTTGTCAGTCGAAGGACAGCTTTGTTAATTACTGCAACACCCTGCTGGTAAATGTGACACCCAACAGATTAAACATTTGTTCTCAAAATCAAAGGCAAGATGAAGAAAAAGCACTTCGGCGTGTTTACTCGTGCCAGGATCCAGTTTGGTTCACTCGTGAAACTTTAGTCTCCCACGGCTCTTGTTTCTCCCGGTTACAAAAGCAACATGGAACATTTTTGCCGTTAGTGTCTTTGTGAAGTCGACCTTCACGCTTGCTGCATTTATTCAAGTTTTGTTTCTTTTGAGGCAGAACATGTTTGATCGCCCAATACTTTGTGCTAAACCTTTGGGTTTCTCTTGTCATTTATCCCGAGTGTGTCAAGGACGAGACTGCTAGCTGGGTAATTAACTCCTCCTGTGTCAGACTGGTAACGTCTCTTTTTGTTTGTCCGGGATCTTTTTTGTAATAGTAGTGAGACACTTTAAATACAGTTCTTCCTATTGAAAGATAAAGCCCCCTTTAGAAAACACGGATTGTGCCTGTGTCGGAAACCCGGATCTAGAATCTGATGTTTGCTTCACGTGTTTTCTGTTGATTGACATTTTTTATTGGACCGATCTGTCACCAACACTGTCAGCTGATGTTCAGCTTACTCCTCCTCCTCTGCAGTCAATGCATATTTGTTCTTGACTTCAGTAAAGAAACAAGCTTTATGCTTCTGTGATCCCTATCACCTCCACACTAGTTTGTATATAGAGATATGGGTTTCCTGTAATACTGATGACAGCGAGGATAATAACCTCCTTCGCCTTGTTTTTCAGGGTTCTTGTTTTCATTAAGCTTTTTCATCGCTGAATATTTTTCTTATATTGTCTTCATTAGACATTTTTGTCACATTTCTGCAGTCCTGCAGTGCGACTTTTTTCATATTGCCTGCTCTCACTCATAAATAAACATGGCGCCACCTTGGAGTCAGCTGCAGAAATGAGCCAGGAAGAGATGAACGAGCCCGGCGTGGCAGACGGGTTTCGTGCAAACAGTGATCACGACACACGCATAAACAGAAAAAATTGCTGTGGCTTGGTGATGTGCTGGTATTTGAGATTACAGAATATCATTAAATATATAGATTTTTTTTATTAAAAAAACCCTTTTTGGATGATGATGATGCAGCGTGGGATTCTTTAGGGCACTCCGGCTTCTTCCCACAGTCCAAATTCAAGCTTGTTAGGATAGTTGGTGATTCTTGGTGGTTGGGTACGAGGATGGGATTATGAATATTTGTCTCTTTAGTTATCTGTGGCAGTCTGCACTGCAAAATAGATTTTTCACTCTCAATAAACATGAAATTTTTTTTTATATATATATATATATATATATATACCAAATTCTTTGATTTTATATATAAAATCAAAAGTTTATTTATTCAGACAATTCACTAAGAAAAATGTGCTCTGAACGTAACCTGAATGTAAACCAGTGAGGAACATTTCATTTATCAGATTCCAATAAATTTAAACATTTTAGATTCTGCTCATGTAATACAAATACATGGAAAATATATAAGTAATAAAATTAATTAGCGTTAGCGGAGTGTCCAGAGCAGGGGTGTTCCTGGTGACTAGTTTACTGGGCATTTAAACGACAGAAACAAACATTAGATTCCTCGTCTACCAGTAACACGTGCCGTGGTAACATTTTACTCTAGGTTTCCCAACATTACTTTTTTCAGTAAAATTTCGTCCTGTTCTAAGTTTTTTGAAGTGCATTTTTGAAACATCAGGATGCCAGTGGATGCCCATTGGGCTTCGTGACAAACCCTCTGTAGTCACAGCATGATGGCACAGTGCCATCTTTTATATACAGTCTGTGAGCAGACGTCACCATGTTGGTGTTGCTGTGGCTTTGATATGTTCCTCTCTGAACGAGGCATATTCATTGCAAATTTAGGAATGTAGTCTCCAAAACAAATATTCCTGTAGTTTCCTGTAGAGATAATTTATCTGAATTTCAGGACCACACCTCCATACACTCCCCTTTGGTTCTCTGTCTATATATGCCCCACCCACCCCTGGCCCACTCTCTGGCACTACATATTGTTCTCTTTTTCATGCCCTACACTCCCTTAATTTCTCAGTTCATTCACTTCTCATTAGTACACGGGGCTCTGGCCCGGCCCGGGTGCCACCGCCAGCCCCCTCTGAGGACTTCCACAAACCGCAGCCTCAATTCCAACTCAACTCCATCCCTCTACCATTATCTACCAGAAATACTATCAAACCTGAAATGAGCATGAAGTTCCAGCTGATGAATTACAAATGATATCACTGGTTGGATCTCTCATTCACTTAATTTAAAATGTATTAATTGTATTAATTTAAGTTGTAATTTTACAGTTTTGTTTGTTGTTTGTGAAGTTATGAAAATGGTAAATCAGTGATTTTTAGATAGCGGTTGACAGTGTTGGTCAAGTTACTTGGAAAAAAGTCATTACTTCCATCCATCCATCCATCCATCCATTCGCTTCCGCTTATCCTTTTCAGGGTCGCGGGGGGTGCTGGAGCCTATCCCAGCTGTCATAGGGCGAGAGGCAGGGTACGCCCTGGACAGGTCGCCAGTCTGTCGCAGGGCCAACACACAGGGACAAACAACCATTCGCACTCACATTCACTCCCACACTCACACCTATGGGCAATTTGGATTTTTCAATTAACCTATCCCCACAAAGTGCATGTCTTTGGACCGTGGGAGGAAGCCGGAGTGCCCGGAGAGAACCCACGCAAACACATTAGTTACTTATTAGTGATTAATTCTACAAGAAAGTAATCTTGTTACTTCAGTGATTACTTATTTTCAAAAGTAATTAGTTACTTTATTACATAGTTACTTTTAAAATAACATGATACAAAACCGGAATACGTAATTAAGCAATAGGCCTTTCGGGCCAGTTCTATGTTTTCTGCATATTTCATTATATAAAATTGAATCAAATGAAAAAGTCTCTTTTTAAAACTTGTTTTATTAGTTTTTAAAAAAAGATTCTTTTAATTTTATGTCTTTGACTTGAAGAAATTTGTTTAACATTTAAACCTGTTTTCTGCATATTCCAGCATATAAAATAAAATAATGTTTTGTGCTTACACTCACTCTTTAAAATGGATGCAAGTAAAACACAGAAAAAAATAAATGAAATCAAAGATTCAGTCTCTAAGTCTTGTCGCTCTTAAGTCTATTTTCACCTGTTTAGCAGGAGTGGGGCCGGTGGAGGTTTGCCCGGCGCTGCTCCGGTCATGTCAGTGGGAGGGATTTTCACATTCCCAGGGGACACGAAGGTTTTTGTCACTTTTTAAGGAATCAAACTCAAAGTAATGTCAGTACTTACTTTAAACGCTGCACGGTTGTACTCTCGCACACTCTGGTATGCATTACTTGTACCGCGTTACTGGCTGTTGATGACCACATCTCTACAGCAGCATGAATTGGATTCACTCTGGTCTTATTCATGCTCTGCAGAGTCTGTTCGATCGGTACAGTAAAGAAAACGAACATCTGTTAGCTAACGATCCACTGCTTCAGTTTCGTGACCACTCAAATCCTCTGTGGATAAGTAACCAGAGTACACTGACATCAGCCACATTAACCAACAGGCAGGCAAAAATTTTATTGATCTCTTTAAGATCCACCACTCAACTGGGAAACCAAGGGTTCTGGCATCGGTACGTGCCACCAATCATTACTGAGGAGGAAGTATGGCTGTGGCCTTCCTCAGCAGGGTGTTAAATGAGACAAAGGTGCTGATCTGGTTTCCAAACTTACCAGATCCCAAAGAACAAGCTCTGGTGATAATGTGACTGATCACTGTTTATTCTTAGCAGTGAGCTCAGCTGTACACAGGAGCATTTTAATGAACATAGACTGTGTGAGCAGTGCTGTTAACCCGCATCAAATACCACCTTCTTTTATGGTTGGCTATGTGTTTACATTCCCTAGATCTGTTTTTATATAGGAGCTTCCCACATAAGGTAGCATATACTAAACCACACCAAAGAAAACACTGTTAAAAGGACGAGGCTAAAGGACTCGTGATGCACAAAACACATAGAGAGAAGGTGCACAAAAAGCCCCAACTCAACCCCAACAGTAGGGCTAACCATGGTTACCCAGGTCACCAGCCATATGTCTGCAAGTTTGAATCAGATTGGTTAAGTGACTGCCAAAACAGGTGAAAAACAGATGAATGGACAGAATGAGAGTCTTTAAATTATTAGTATTAGATTGCCTATATGGTGAATATGGAGTCACAGATTAGATGGTTAAGAGATTTAACTAAATTCTGTCTGAAAGTTGTGCTTATTACAAACTTTAAGAGGTAAAAGCAACACAAAACAAAACAAAGAACAGTAGAAAACTAAAAGAAAAACACTGAACGACGGTATCATAGTTACACGTCAGTGTGAAGGGCTTCATTAGGATCAACCCTGAGGTCTGACAGTGTTTCACAGACTTATCAGAGCTCTGCGGGGAGTCAGTCCAGTCCACACCACCTGCTGCTGTTCTGTGTGAGCGCTACGTGATGACAGAACGATACAGTCTCTGGGTAACATAGACTCTGTAAAAACATTAGTATCACTCTAACATGGAAAAGACCAAGTGCGTGTGACCTTTATTGTAGACAGGCTGGTGCAGCTTTTTAGTTTACAGAAGAGAACATCTCAGTGGGGTAAATGTCACGGGACAATTCTCAGCTTAAAAGCTTCACTACACCGAGTGAAGGAAAGGTTAACGTTGGGCTATGTTCAGGGCAGTTTGGCACCTGGCTGTAGTTACATTCACAGTTGCAAAATATATCAATTGGTTTAGTTGTACTGGTCTTGTGAGGACTCTGTCTTGAGAGTTTCCTCAGTCTGTTAGAGCCAGAAGTCAACAGAACATCAGATTAGAGCCTGCATGGGCACTTCATGTCAGCATCATCTGCTGGGAGGACACACTGTGTATGAGGACTGAAGAAGAATACTAACATAAAGAGAACCGGCTAACACAAAATAAAAACGTCTAATCAGGTGTGAAGTAACAGATGACAGCTGCGCAAATTATTTTTCATTTGATGTGATTTAGTGTGAATGTGAACTGCATCTTTGTCAGGGTTTGGTTTTATTGTTAAGGAGAAACTTGTAACTGAGCCACTTGCTGCTGCTTTAATAACAAGGCCTGTGCATTGCTACACACGGGACAATCAGACGAGCGCCATCACACCACATAACTAGAAAACACCACTTGATGGTGAAGCCTTTCATTGATATGCGTAAAGAGCTCAGATAGCGTTTTATCTTTTCTTCTCCTGCTTGTCTTGTCAGATGCGACACGAAGTAAGGAAGAGGGAGAGTAGAGTAGAACTGTGCATATATGTGTGTGTGTGTGTGTGTATGTGTGTGATAGCCTGATGTGCTGCCGGTCCGTCCCGGCTGACACCCACCCAGCTTTCTTGGGAGCCAATTAGTCATCGCTGGGCTCGGCTTTGACGACCGCAGAACCGCAGCAGATTCATTTATACACAACTTGTTCTCTCTGCGGCTAATGAAGGTGCTAGAAAGAGAGTAAGGAAGGACAGAGAGGAGAAGGGAAGAGGAGCAGACGATATATATTACAGTCAGATGTGTGGGGTTATTATCTCAAAAGAAATCTTTAAAAACTGACATGGTAGAATGAGAGGAGGATGCACACTGAAGGAATGTGAAGCCCTTTCAGCTATCTGGAGAATTTAACTCGAAAAATAGATGCTGTCAGCTCTGTTTTGTAGTCCTAGATACAAATCTGCTCCCTTGATGTTGCAGCAAATGGTTTTGGATCAAGCTTTAGTGTGCAGGAATGCATGTGACAGCTAAACTAAGGCACTTCTGTGTAATCCTTGCCTTTGTTTCTATTTTTTCATACTCACACATACATGCTCACCTCGGTCGCTGCGAGTCCTTTACCTGTAAACAAGAGGAAATTGTCTTGTTTACCTCCTATTTTTGCCTTGTTATGTCAGTTCTGGCCGATGACTGATACTCGGTGCGTGTCCCTCTTTATTTACCTTCAACGGCTTTCAACAGCTGCCAGGTTCTGTTTGCTAGATCATGTATTGTTGACACATGGAGAGATGAGGCACACAGGCTCTGACTTTAAATACATCTCCCCACCCTGGATGTTTAAAGAGCAGGCGAATGCTGTATTAGTTGAGTCAGAGCATTTGTTTATATTTGGTGGTAGGGCTCTGTTCCGGAATCTGCTTTAATGTGCAAAGCCAGCATAAAACACAGTAGTCATAGTGAACAGTGATGGGGACTTCCGGTAAGCCGCCACATGGAGGAGTCCCTAAACACAATTGACACCCTCTTCTCGATGAGAAGCCTGGGTTCGGGAGAGCCCGAGTGTCCTGGAGGGATGTTCCCTGCTGGCTACACAATGGATGGGTGGCAGAACTGGAGGGTCGTGTGCCTGGCGGGACTGTCGATTGAGGACATTGAAGACATCTACATTTTCGGAACCATGATAGCGGGGTTCTTGCTGATCGGAGCTGGCTTGGCCCTGGCTTTTCGAAGAATAAAGAAAGTGGAGACGGCTGGTCAAATCCCCACAACGCTGCCCGCTATGCTGATTAAAACGGTGGAGAGAGTCGTGGGCTCCCAAACCGAGCTCATTAGACACAATAAGGATGACATCATGGAAAGACCGGGGACTGCCGTGCCGATTTTTACCACCAAACCTGAGAACATCCAGGAGAAGTTCGCTGCGGTTGTGAACACTCAGTCTATGCTCTATGAGCGCAAATTGGATAATATCTCGGTGAGGCTGGATAACATCGAGGGGAGGCTCGCAGCTCTCCAGCGAGAGATAATGAGAGAGACCAGTGATGGACGTTAGATCAACTGTAAAAATTGACATGCAGTTGGTCGCACTAAATAACACTATTATTTCACCATTATTTAATTTGGCTGCTACATCGGCGCCAGCTGGGGTCCCAAGGCTGGAGCTGAAACATAACAACAATTTCTCCCGTGATAACAAACTGTGTTTAGACTCTTTGTTCCCAACACCTTCGTACGCTTATCTCCAAGGCCGAGACGGATGGCGGGTCTGGCCCAGCGCTGGAAGGCTGCAGGGTGGATGCTGTGTCTAGATCGGCCTAGTTGTCTCACCCCTTACCCACCCCTACTGCTTGTCACGTGTTACATGG
>VUQR01014404.1:0-10445 GCA_015108515.1 Hemichromis elongatus | reverse complement strand
TCAATCAAAATTACAATAAATTATATATAAACGTTACCGTGTGTGTTTTCACTGAAAAAAATAATACACGAAAAAATGTTTTATTCTTCTTGACTCGGTACATTTAAAAAAAAAAGAAAAAGTTAATAGCGTGGTGTTTCTATGCATGTATTCCAGAGAAAAGGTTGCATCATGACGCCTGTAGCAACAGTAGCTTTGTAGCTAATGTAAATGAAGTCCGCTGCTCTCGCCGGGCTCTAGTAATCCTTTACCTCCCAGTTTGCTATCGAGCTGGTGGGAACAGGCGTCTCCGAAACCGTAAAAGCATTTTTGTAAATATATGATATCTTGATAAACCGAGCAGATATTTGAAGTTTACACAGCTACATTCTCGCCTGAAAATAACTTAAAAGTTTATTTTGTGACCCAGAAAGAGTAATATTTAGAAGTTTTTAGCTGCACTCCTCCGCCATTGCCGTGTTTGAGTTTTGGATGAAATGCATGCTGGGATATTTAGCTGTACAAGTCATCACCGATGCATGCTCGATAAAACGGGCGGAGCGAGAACACATCTGGGAATTTTTCGCGGTCTCGGCTTGATGCGTACGTTGAATTGGAACAGTACTTGGTCTCCGACTGATGACGTATGAGTACACGAGAACGCAAGTACGCACAAGTACGCATATTGAGACAGGGCTAGTGAGTTTCTGTTCATTCCTTGTCAGGTCGTCTTGTCCACGCCATGTTTCTAGGGTTCATGTCCAGTTTTTTCTTGTTTGTGTAGTTCTCCCAGTTTAGGTTAATGTTAGTTTTATTTCAGTTCTGCCTTTCCTTTTGTTTGTACCTTTTTATCAGCCTCATTAAACGGCTCGCCTTTAGTTAATTCAAGTTTTGGTTCCACGTTTCATGTTGTCTGCATTTTTGGCGTCCTGTATGTCACTCTCCACAGTCTACCTAAGCCAGACTGTGACAGAAAATATACTGTACTGTGATTTTATATGTTTTGCATTCACATTCTAGGGAAGTCTAATGGTGTAATGAGGAGACATAAAGATCCAATGTCCTGGCAGCGTCTCCAGCTGAATATTAGGTTACTGGGGTTAGATAATGACTTGACAACTCCTAACCTGAATGAGAGTAGAGTGTCAGGAAGGAAGCCTATGGACCTCCAAACAGCACTTTTGTCTACTTTGGCCTTTTCTGAATATGCCCTCTGAATAACTTTAGGATGCCCAGTTAAATGTGCTTCTATCATCACACACAACACAACAACAACAACATCTAAACTGTAAATCTGCCCGATAAGTTAGTTGATGAAGGTTTTTGCTGCTTTCTGCTGAGAGAAAAGCCTCGTCTATTCAACTGGGAATGAATAAATAGGACCTTATGTTTATTCTGTACATGCAGTAAGCTTGCTTGAAGTGGTGGGAATACTGAAGCAAGAGAAAGTTGGAATTCAATCACGATGGGATTTCAAGTAAAGTTCATTTTTTTCTGATGTAACATTAATACCAGCGACGTGTCCTCGAATGCAGGGTCCCACTAGAGCCTGGGGAACTTCCTCTTTCCACAAATTTCCAACTTTTATTCCATTTCACTGCTCAGTTTTCTGTTGTGCTCAGTCAGTCAAAGGTGTCTTTGACTGACTGAGCAGAGGTGTCACATCTGAGCGCCACGAAAAAATTATTGATGGGAAATGAAAATGTGTTGAAGTGATAGGAGGTCATTTACAATTTAGGCACTTTTTTAAAATAAATATGATACACTAATGAGTTTGTAAATACTTTTATTTTAAAGGAGGCAACACACGGTGACTAGCACTGTTGCCTAACAGCAAGAAGGTCCTGAGTTTGATTCCACCTCCGGGCTGGGGCCTTTCTGTGTGGAGTTTGTTCTTACAATGTTTGTGTGGGTTCTCTCGGGGTACTCCGGCTTCCTCCCGTAGTCCAAAGACATGCAGTTAGTGGGGTCGGGTTACTGGTGAATCTAAATTTCCCACAGTTGAGAATGTGATTGTGAATGGTTGTGTCCGTCTCTCTTTGTTAGCCCTGTCCACGGTGTACCCTTTCTCTCACCCTATGGCAGCTGGGATAGGCTCCACCAGCACCCCCATGACCCTAAGATTTGTTGGCTTGGCAAACTCTAAAGAAATAAGTATAAATATGCTAGATATCTATTCTGATATGGACAGGATAATGTGTTAGGAGTGAAAGGATGCCATATCATTTGATGAAAAATTTTCTGTTTTCTGACTGTTGTGACAGAGACATTCACAGTAGGTCATATTCTAGAGCTCTGGCAGTGTTTCTTCTTGCTCAAATGAGGAGATACTGGAACTGCTGATGGATTAAGGACTTGGTGATGGATTAAGCCCTGTCCAGCACTCTTTCAGAAGCTGCCTGTCTCCTGGAATCTCCCCCATACTATTAAGACTATGCTGGGAGACACAGCAATGACATGTACTGATGATGCCTCCCTGGAGGAGTTGGACTAGGTTCCTGGGATCAGCTCATGCTAACAGTAGTGACACTAGCTAAATGTCAGTGGCGTCTACGCGTAAAGCGGTTCCTGCTTTAGAGGTCGTCTCTTTGTTGCCCCTCTGTTGTTAATTTCATTAACACCAAAGCAGTTGAAGCTGATGAATAACACCCCTGCTACTTAACTGACCACATCAATATCCCAAAAGTTTAACTGACTTAATCCTACTTTCTTTTTTTTTTTTTTAGAGCAGTCTAAATTGCCCATTACTGTGAATGCGAATGGCTGCATGTAACAGACTGACGACGTGTTCAGGCTGTACTCTGCCTCTCACTTCTCTCTATAGCAGCTAAGACAGGTTCCAGCCCCTAAATCTGACCCTGAACTGGACACGCTTCAGAAAAGCGATGGATGGATAATCAAATGTAAACGCCTCTGTAGATGTTCAAGGGGCATGAGTTCAGATTACTGTGCTGCAAAGTACTTAGTGTTTAAGACGAGTTTGAGCTCTTTATCCTGCTGCTTCTCCTTGGTTACAGTGGATATGGTCTGAGTAGACAAAACGCCCCTCAGACTGGATGAATATAAATATAAACTGCAGAATCAACATCTCTCCTGTTTGTCTCCTTACATACTTTTCTCTGTTACTGACACAAACTTGAATTAAACAGTAAATATGATTTTTTTTTTATTCCCCATTATTTCCCCTCCTGAGAAATTACTGTGAGTACCCATCTACACTCTTACCGTGTTTTTCCTCAGCACAGTCTGGTATTTTTTATGAATTCATTCATTTCTGTATCAGCAAACTAAGCTTGATGTATTGATCTCGTGGAGACGAGGACACCACTGGGCCATCGCCTCGTTTTAACTTCCGAATAATAAGGCTCCATTGTTTTGAAGGGGACGGTACATTCAGCATTTCTGCTATTTCAAGCCTTTATTTGGATCACATAAGACGGTCCGATTGTATTATCTCATCTCTGGTTCAACAACGATTACAACACAAAGGCTTTTGGAATCTCATATAATATTCCATCTGGTAATTCAATGTCCTGCGTTAATCTGTTATTTTCAAAAATCTGTAGCTTCCATCCCCCAAGGAAACAGATTAACAGTGTTCTCCACAGAAACCTCAGAGCTTTATATGCCATCTCTGCCCCGCCGCTGTTGCCTTTTACTAGATTCCATACATTATTTCAGCATTATCTTGCCACTGGCAATACATCCCGTTTCCAATTTCCAAACCATTTATGTTTGTATTAAGTTCAAAGAGTCTTCTGATAAAACAGTAACTAATGTTATCTGTGACACCTCTTGAAGTCTGTGCAAACCTCTCGCAGTGGATAAAATACACTGAAGATAGCGACATAGCTGCATAAAGCCAGTGATGGATAACACGACAAGCCAGAAATGACGGCTGCATTGTTCACACTGAAGAGTGCGCACACATGCACACACGTGCACACGCCCAGAGGTGTAGGGGTCCCCCAAGCTAGGGCCAACGGGGGAAGATTGAGATATCTGTGTGGCGTGTGCGTGTGTGTATCGAGGGAAAGCGAAATGAGGAGATGAATGGCCAACAATTGAATAACCTTGACCTTCTCTGCAGATATCCTTTATTAAAAATCAAGAAAAGCCCTTCTACCGGGAATAACGAAGGCAGAGAGCGAGACTGTGTGTCTGTGTGTGTGAGAGAGTGTGAGTGTGTATGATTGATGTTACTGGCTCTCTATCACCTAAGGTATAGTCATGGTCCAATGGGTTTCACACTAGAGCATCATTCATTGCAAGCACCCCCAATCTTTCTCTCTCTCACACACGCTCGCAACACACACATGCACACACACGCACACACAAAGATACACATATATTTCAAATGACTCCTGTACCTCAAATAAGGTCAAAGCAAAGCTAATAGCAACATGACCTGTTTAAACAGAGCAGAGTCACCTAAAGGAGAAGAGAAAAAACAAGAAAATAAGGAAAAAGAGAGAAGAAAAGAGGATGGGAAGAGAGGGAAAAAGGGGGAAACAAATAAGACCAGAAAAGAACACAAGATGTTGAACTAAAAAAAGAGCTGGAGAAGAGAAATTAGTGGTGCAGAGGAATAATGAAAAGGATGGAGTAAAAGGAAAGAAAATTAAAGATGTAGACAAAGAGACGGAATGATGGGAAGAAGGATGACTCAGGAAAATAGAATCAATACAGAAGGATAGAAGAGAAAGAAAAAGGAAATAGACACAAATCAAAGTTTAAAGGAGAAACAAGAAGAATGATGAAATGATAGAAACAAAAGGAAAGGAAGAAAGGAAAGGAAAGGAGGAAGATAAAAGTAAACCGAATAGAAAGTGGGTAGCAAGAGAACATAGGTGTCTATGATAAATATGTATTACATGATAGATATTTAGTCATAAAAGTGTTTTATTAGTTAAGTTATATTACATATGAGTTACATGAGAAAAATGTAAAAGCATTGCTTTTACAGGATGAGACGTACAAGTCTTAAAGTATCGACACATAAACCAAAAAAACAAAACAAGTTTTATTTCTATTTGTTATTCTTTTGGGCAAGAAAAGGAGCAAAGAAGGAAGAACAGATATAACACGTGCTCAGCCTCCTCCACCATCACTCACAAAAACACAGAGCGAGCTGCATATCGATGTGGACATCCATACGCATGAGGTGACTTTGCTTTACCCATCTGCCTCTGCAGGATGTGAAAGTCATATTCAAATATTCATCCTCATCAGCCCCTCAAGGTTTAACCTGTAGATAATGGGCTTTATTAGTCAGTCTATTAAAGGTGCCTCTGCTCTATTAACCTGGGGAAACTTAAAGTTGAGTAATACACCATGGGGCAAAAAAGTCACATAACTACAAGGGGCATTAAACACTTCATCCGTGTTCTATCAAACTTTTAGTTAGTAGAGTTTTCATATCCATAGGACTTGTGGCCACATGAGTACCACTTGCTGTGGATTAGTTTCTCTTGGCGATTGCAGAGACCAACCTTAAATTAAACACAAGCAGAATGGATGATTTAATTAAGAGTAGCTTCAATTGTGTGAGTAAAAGGCATAGACAAGGTTGTATTTGCAACAGGTCTTACTGAATACGTATGTGCAGGAGTTTCCTTTGCAGAGTGCATTGGTTTAGGTATAAGTTAATCACACAAATATGATTTACTGAAACATGCAATTTACTATAATTTAAACTCAATTTAACTCAGAAAATAAAGCTTGTCTAATTTACTCTTGGTAATTTTTATCTAGTTGCCAGATGAAGATGTTGTCAGTAGGAACGCATGGCTTTTTTGGAAGGGCTGCCAGGAGAAACCCTCTTCTCTCTACAAAGAACATGGCTGCACATCTTAAATTTGCAGAATTCCATCCGTATAAACCACCAGATTTCTGTATTCTGTATTTGGACAGGTGAGACCAAAGTGGAGATCTTTGGTATAGTGCATAGTTTGTGGAGGGGTGATGATTTGGACTTGCTTTGCTGCCACAGGACCTGAGCACCTTGCAATTATTAGTTTGACCATAAACGCCTCAGCATACTTCTACTTTAAAGAAATGTTAGGTCATCTGTCTGCCAGCCAGAGCTGGACGGAAACTTCGTCAGCAGGATAATGATCCCAGGCACAGCAGCAAAACAACAACAAGACTGATCATACAGACAATGCTTACTACAAGTTATTGCTGCTAAAGGTGGTTCTAGAGCTTTTGGATCCTTGGACGTGCTTATTGATGAACTTATTTTTTCACAGGACTGCATAGAGTCCTGCGAAAACTTTTTATATGACAGTGTGATAAGAATCTGCAGGCACTGACGAAGCCAGCATTAAAGGGTTAAGTTTGGAACTTAGATCAGATAATAAAAAGGAGGGAAATAAACAAAGACACCAAACTAAAACAGGTATTGACAAAGAGAGAAAGATGGAGACACGGGTAAAGGATAAGCATCAAGAAATATAAGAGAGGTTGTTTAATGAACTACAAATAGGAACCAAAACTTACAGCTACTTTAGCCAAACGTCATCACAATCCCTATGGTCTGAGCTCATCTTTAGTCACTGTCCCCTCTCTATCATCACTGGGGACATTTGTGTTGCTTACATATAACATAGAGAAGATAAAGTGAGAGGGGGTTCCTGGAGAAGCTGTAGGCAACATCATGCAGGTGTATATGCAGAGGTTTTTCAACCAGACAGCCACACTTCTGTTGGAATTATTTTATTGATTGAATAGAATATCACCCCGACTCAGCAATAAGCTTCGCTATGAAAAACATGGCTTAATTTATGGAAACCTTTATAGGGCCATCAGTATCAGCAGCTGCGCTCATCCTGAATATAAAAATATTCATGGAATAATAGATAGAGCATTTTGCATTGCAAGTCTCATCCTTTGCAGCTTTGTTGATCTTTTTTTAATCTAATCTTCTTCCACTTTTTGAATGCTCTGTCCCATCATGGCTGGTTCAAAACTCCAGCATAACCACACAGCTGCTCAAGATGCACAAGATGGCTCTTCATTGACTTTGGGTTACATAAAGTTGCCTCCTTGTCGATTCAATCTGCTCGCAAAAAAAAAGTGAAAGTTGCCTCAAAGCTGCTGTGAGTTGAGATATACCACCACCAAAGTACAGAACCAACGGAACTAGATTTTATAAGCTGAAAAGTTTGCTTTCGAGTAAACAAAACTGG
Organism: Hemichromis elongatus; assembly: GCA_015108515.1. Taxonomy (NCBI): domain Eukaryota; kingdom Metazoa; phylum Chordata; class Actinopteri; order Cichliformes; family Cichlidae; genus Hemichromis; species Hemichromis elongatus. The sequence goes on along the minus strand of VUQR01014404.1, from coordinate 3,276 downwards.
ACAGTGGTAATAAAATATGAGGAATGCTACAAGATCCTGTTTCTTCAGCAGCTGTTTCCTCGCAGCATTTTAGCATTTCCTCGCAGCTAAATAGGCCTATCCAAATGCCAATTTCAGGAAAGTGAATTTCTATAGGTTAAAATAATGCACAGACTGTATATAAAAGATAGGCACCAATGATTCTGTTGTGAAGACTAAAGCTGAGCGTTGACATAGTCACTGCCATCTACTGTCCCAAAGTTTGAGACCATCTAGAACATTCTCTTGTTGTCCATGGAATTGTTTTGCTGGCCTCAATCATATGCAGGGGTAAATGGTAAAAGGGCCTGTATTGGTATAGCTTTACTAGTCCCTAAGGACCCCAAAGCACTTTACTCTACATTCAGTCATTCACACACTGGTGATGGCAAGCTACATTGTAGCCACAGCTGCCCCGGGGCACACTGACAGAGGCGAGGCTGCCGGACACTGGTGCCACCGGGCCCTCTGACCACCACCAGTAGGCAACGGGTGAAGTGTCTTGCCCAAGGACACAATGCCCGAGACCATGGGAGCCGGGGCTTGAACCGGCAACCTTCCGATTGCAAGACAAACTGCCAACTCTTTGAGCCACGATCGCCCTGATCGTAAGGCATGGTTTTTACAAAATCATGTGATAGCTCTCCTTACTCAAGGTCTCTTCCATTACTTATGAATGTGCAGAGACCACCATGCTTGACTGATGGTATTAATCAATGTTCTTGCATATTTTTATTCATGGTAGGTCTCACAAATGTTCTGTTTGATCTGAAGACCTCATATTTGGATTCTTCATCCGCAACATCCTCTTCCGGTCCTCCAGTGTTTGTTGTCTGTGTTCTTTTGCCTCAGTCTTTTTCTTGTTATTGGCCAGTCTGTGGCTTTTTCTTGGCAATTCTGCTGTGAAGTCCAGTGTCCTGAAGTCAAGTCTTCACTGTTGATGCTGACGAGTACTATTTAGCGCAGCTGACAGTATAACACAGTAGGCGTTGTTGTCCTAAACTACACACTCTCAGATATGAGCCTCACGCTGCCGTTTCTCTCTTTGTAAATTGTGCTGTTGTCTGAAGGGAGTAGTTGACAGCAAGAGATTTTATTGCAAGATTCACATTTGTATAGCCTTCCTTTCTAAGCACAACAGACTGACAGGTCTCTAAAGAAAATGTTTTCTTTGTGGCCATTTTGGTCCAGTAAACCAACAATCGTTGATGCTTCAGATACAAAACTAATCTAAAGAATCCCATGATCCCTTTTTTTCTTCTTTATTAGTACCGCAGTTGTGAGCTGTGCAACACTATTAAAAGGGTGTTTTGCTAATCAGTTAGGATTATGAAACAATTACTTGGATTATCAGCCATACATGGAAATCGATGCAGCGGACTGACAGTCATTGATAATAGGCTTCTATGCAAAAACGTAGCTCATTCTTTTAAAATCTGCTGATTATCTTTGAATTGCTTGTAAAATTGATCAAATTTTTTGTGAATTGCATGATAATGTGTTTTTCTTTAGCACAGAATACATTTGAAATCGACCCCGATCTCCTGACCAGTAGCCAAACAGCACAGAACTCCCAAAATTCTCTCCCATGCCTCAGATCTGCTAGTATTTTGTCATGTTTCTTTCTTTTTTTTCTAAATTTTGCTATTGTTACTTTTAGACAGAAAATGTGGGGAAATGCTAGATTGTTGGGTCAACCAAGCACTTCATAATATGTTTTCCAATCAGCAATTCATGAACACACACAGACACACACAAAGACACAAGGTGCTTAGCTGCAATCAAGATCAGCAAGGATTTGTTGTCTTGGCCAAGGAAAGTTTGCAGCATTGTGGGGCCAGGGATTGAATAGCCAACCCTGTGATTAGTGAGTCATAGGCTCTTGATAATAGAGCAGGGGAATGACATGCAGTATGGCTCCAGACAGCCAGGACTGACTGCTGAAGGAACACCCGCAACTTGTTTATTACTGTAATCAAGACAACAAAGGTTTTCTAATCTTAAATTATGTGGCTTCAACCTAAACCACAAAGTTTCCCTAACTATAACCAACTGGTTTTTGGCTTAAATTTAATCAAACTATCACCATAGCACTGATTCACCATTAAAAGGCTATTTTACAATCATGATTTATAAAAGGATGTTTATTTGCTGATACCGGTACACTGCTGTCACATGTTGAGGGGCAAATTGGAGTTGAAGGGTTTGTTACAGTATCATTGAATTAACTACACATCAGATGCTTGGCTTTGTTACAAAAACAACAAAATCGGTTTGATGAATTCAGTCAGCTAACATTAACAGTGTTTACTAGGATAGAGAAGCTACATGCCCAGTAGACTCAGCTACACAGGGCATGTCTTTTGCCTGAAACATGTCTGTTAGCTGTGTGCAGAAATCAAACCTTTATTACACTCTAACAACAGGACGATGTATTATTAAAGTTTTCACCCCAGCCCCAAGCCGCAACTGATTATATACTATCCTACAGCCAACAGAGGGGTATGCATGTGTGTATGTGTGCATGAGTGCACGTGTGTGTGTGTGTGTCCTGCCACAGTGGTGAGCGCCATCACATGTGGTCTGCATTAAAATGCTATTGTGTGTTATGAGGCTGCAAAAGGTTGTCATGCCGACTGAAATCACTATCCCATGTTGTCAGGCTCTTTCTTTTATTGTTGGTCGGTTTCCAGTACTCTGCATGCATGCACACACGTGCACAAAATCCCCACGTCACGCCCTTAACAGTTCTGCCAAGTCCTGAAGGCACTCCAACACACCGCCGCAGAAAAACAAACAAATGAATATGAATATTGTGCCGAGGTTAGTTTATGTAATCGCTGAACAAGGTTCCCTAATAGCTCGAGCACAACAGTTTTTATTACAGCTATAAAAAAACGTTAAACAAAACTTCTGCTGTTCGTTCTCGGGAGCCGAACTGCTTTGGACTTGTCCCCGCTTCCTCCTGTCAGTAACGGAAAACTACTGGATATGGAAGAAAACGGGTTTAGGATCAACACTCAGTTTACTCTTGAAAACAAAGATGGAAGTGTTTGGGATTCTCCACGAGACATGATGCTTGTTCTCTGTCTACTACTGCACGCTTTTCAGCAGTGTGACTGTTGAAAACAGTGTGTGTCTGATTTTCTGCATGTTGCAGTAAACTGTAATTGTGTACATATTTATATTGCATTTGGGGTTAACGGGTGATTCCTAATTGGCTGTACAGTAAATGGGGGGATTGGGGGGGGGGGGGGG
>VUQR01014402.1:23147-48847 GCA_015108515.1 Hemichromis elongatus | reverse complement strand
TCAAGGACAAAAGTTTTACCTTCCTTCCTAACACTTGTCGAGCGCAAGTGAACAGTCTCGGGAGACTCTCACATGACGGTGGCCGTCACAATGAGGGTGTAGTCCCTGTGAGCCCACAACCCCTGAAAGTCTCATGTCCAGTGCCATCTTCACTACAGTGGAAGCTATCAGGCCTAGCAGTCTCTGGCACTGTTAGAGGATAACGTCTGTTGCCTCTGCAAAACAGTGCCAGGGATGACTGTATGGCCACTGTTTTCTCTGAAGACAGAAATGCTTTCACCCAGAGGGAGTCTAGGACTGAGCCCTAAGAAAGTAGTGCTCTTTTCCACATTTATCTGAAAGCCCAAGATCCCAAGGTGGATCTTGGGCATTAGTGAGACAAACCACCTCCTGGCAGTTGGGGGCCGCCACCAGCCAGTCGTATGTGGTAGTATGTGGGCTACCCGAATGCCTTTTCCCTGAGCAGGGCCACTGCCACCTCAGTGCATTTTACAAACACCCTTGGGCTCAGTAAGAGGCCAAAAGGCAGGACCACAAACTCATATGCTATCTTATGAAAAGCAAATCTTAGAAACTTTCTGTGTGGGGGATATGGAAATAAACATCCCGCATTAAAGTGTGGGTAAAACTTAAGGTTTTCAGCTATGTAATGGGAATGGTTTCTGAACACAAGGCAGCTGGTGTTGGATACTGAAGCCTGGGGCACGCCTTTAACTGGTTGATCTAGTTCAGAGCTCACGCCCACACTTGAGCTATTGTCAGGCTGTCTTTATGTAGTGTATCCATGGGCTGTGACTTCAGCAAAGGCCCTATAGCTCAGTGGTTAGAGCACTGGTCTTGTAAACCAGGGGTCGTGAGTTCAAATCTCACTGGGGCCTTGTAAATTTTTTTGTCCTGGACACCTTTTTTGTCCCCCTTCCTCTAGGTAGACACATAAGCCCATTTTCCATTAGTACCCACTCGGATCAACTCATCACGGCTTGCCACAACTTGAATCATCTGGCTTTCCATTACAATTAAGTACCACAGAAAGTGCGTGGTTGTCATTATAGCTACTTGGCTGAGCATCTCATGTAATTAGTATGGACCACAGCGTTGATTTTCGTAGGTATTTCTCTCGTTGTCGGGTGCAAAAATTGTGGTTTTAATTTTCATGAATGAGATGCCCTCACCACTCAAGTGACGCCACTGACCAGCCAATCAGTGGTGTTGAGTCTTATAGCGTAACGTTTTAGTACGTGCTCGGATCGCTTTAGAACCCAGCCGAGCAAGTATTTTTTTTAGTACCTGGTACCAAATACTATGACCTAATGGAACATCTTGAAAACCATGGTGAGTCGATCCAGGTAGGCAGTAATGGAAAAGGGTCTATATTGTACCTTGAGTCATCAAGAACTTAAAGCGAACTTAAAAATGTAAGGTTATGTATAGAACCCCGGTTCTCTGAGTAGCATGAGTGAGTGTCTCACTACAAAAACACCATCATCAGAAGCTTAAATGCCATTACTCCAGCTCTTACATGCTGGTCAAGTGACATCCATGTCAGGAGAGGCCAGGGCCTCCCTATTTAATAGCCTGACATAGCGTCAGATGTAATTCAAAGCAAGCCCACATTTTTCTCACTTCCCTAGCAAAGACAGTGGTCTGCTGAGATACTCGCTCATACTACTTATAGATTATATACATAATGTTAACTTCTCTTTCATAGCATTGATTTTGTGTTTCACTATGAGAGAAATTGCGATTTAGTATTTCGTGCTTAGAAATCCTAACTCCCAGATTGCCAGACATACCTGTTAGGAAGACAATTGTCCCTAGTAGCACTGCACTGAGGTCTGAATGCATCAGGTTAGGTCCTGTTAGATCTAGCTCGTAAAACTGAGTAAATGTGAAGACCCCTGCTAATATAGGGGAAGGCAATTGCTCCTATTATCCAGTGGGAAAAGCTCTGTTTAGACATAGGCTTTCACATATTTGGTTTCCTTCATGCTCTCAGTAGACCTAACCATCACCAGCCACCACTATAAAGCTATCATTACCCATTTATGTGCAGACTCAAATTTTTACAAACTCAAATTGTCATGGCCCAGGACAGAACCAAGTTTTTTTTCTCACTGGGCTCCACTTGTTTTACACTCTTTAGGGAGGGTGGAGGATTGTAGGTTTACTTGCCCCCTATTTCAGCATAGATTTTTACAAATGCCCTTTACAAGATCTGAGGATTGAGACCAGCTCTGGGACTCTATGGCTGGATTTGTGTCCACTCACTGAATTGAACTGGGATGTATGAGAGAAATGCATTAACCACTATACATATAAATATCATATATAGTCTGGTTGTCTGACGCAGTAAAAATAATCTTTAAACAACAATGTTTTTTAAATTAGCAAATTAAACAAATAATAGAATACTTTTTTTATCCGTGTTAAAAATTTTTTGTTCTGACACAGATTTATTAGACATAAGATTGTTGGAAAGCTATTTTTTAAAATGGTTTATAATAATTAAGCGTGCACAGTTCATACGTCTGTCTAGTTTGAGATAAGAGGGAGTAAGAAAAAGACTCGTGTGTTTGTGTGTGGAGGGGTAGTAATGTGTGTTCAGCAGATAGCTCTACGCAGTCGTCTGACATTCCCCCTGACAGCTCTGAACTTTTCACAGTGCCAGGACTGTCAGGTAGAGAGGGAGGAGAGGCGAGAAGGGGGAGGGGAAAACAACGTCAGAAGACCGGGTCGGACCGTGAGCAGAGAGGCTGTGCAGGCTTCTGTGTTTTGGCGCAGCAAGGCTTCTGTCTGTCCTCCCATCATCACCTGGTGATGTGTTAAGAAGGTCAGGCCTGTCTGTGAGAGCGAAACCTTACGAGAGGTTCCACGCGGGAAACCAGGTTGATACTGTTCCCTGCGTGTGGATTGAAGCTTCAGCCAGACATTTCCACGGATCGCTTACAGTGTTCCCTACACAGCTGGATTTGTAGCTTCTTCTTTTAATCCCACAAAATCTTTGTTTCAAATGTTGAAGCTTTAATTCATGCTGCACGTCCTACTCACTGATTTCTTAGCCACCATTTTCTGCTAACTTAATCCAACACGATTTCAAGGTTTAGGCAATTAAAAACATTCCCAATAAGCATATTCAACGTGCAACGTGCACGAGCTGCTATAAAACTTCAAAGTTTCAGAGCACACCAAGAGGTCATCTACAACTACTAGAGCAAGCCTATTCAAACAGTGGCCCACGGGCCAGATGTGGCCCAGAAGCATTCTCCGAGTGGTCCTACCTGTGGTCCTGGCAGAAACGCAGAGAAAACGCAAAAATATAAAAATAGAATAAAACAAAATTTAAAATTCCTACAACATAGTGCAGACTATAAATGCAACACTCCAAGTAGCCTAGCAATATTCAGCCCAAAATGCACTGTGATGTTGTAAACATATTAAACTATCATCGTAATGTATGATGTGACAACAGCATGTCTTTCTCAATCCAAAAACGTAAAATTGACAATGAAAACCGTCGGTTTAATCCTGCCTTATTAAGCACTTATTCATTTTACCGCCAAGTCCAAATGCCAAACCTAAGTGTTTAACTTGCAGTGAGTGTGATGCGGTACTTAAAGATTACAATGACAAACGGCAGACTTTCTGCACAAACTTTCCAGAGGGATCTCAGGAGAGGCCCGCAAAAGTACATAATTTAATTGCATCTTACAACTGGAGTTGTACTACCATGGTGAAGTCATGTACAGCCCAAAAGAGAGCTGCAGCAGCTTCCCTTTGTGTTTGCTGGATTTTGGCAAACAAGAAAAGACCTTTCACAGATTATGAAACAGTGAAAGACTACATGCTGGCCGTGATGGGTGAGATGATAAATGACAAAAACATTAAAGTGAGTGTGACATCTGCTATTAAAAACGCACCGCTGTCAGACAGTTCAAATATTCGTAGGGTTGAAATTCTGACGTCAGATGTGTTTGAAATGCTGTTAGATGACCTGAAGAAAACTGATGTAATGTCTATAGCAGTAGATGAGTCCACAGACAGAACTGATAATGCACAGTTGTGCATATATGTCAGTTTTTTTGGTGGCAAATGCTTCCGAGAGGAATTGCTTGGCTTACTGCCGTTAGAAGGACACACAACTGGCGAAATAATGTTTGAGAAGATTTCAGCTTTTTTCGATGACAATGGTCTGGATATGAAGCGTGTCTGTATGCTTGTAATGGATGGGGCTCCATCCATGGCAGGAAAAGTGAGTGGTTTGGCAGCGCTCTGGTTGGCTGTTGCACCTCAGATGAGAACTCACTGACTTGCAAAGTTTTGGACTAATGTCAATACACACCACTTCCCTAATGTTAAAAAAGTAGCAGTCGTCATCCTCAGTATGTTTGAGTCAACATACACAGTGAATTAAGCTTTTCACACATGAACTCAATAAAAAGCAGCTCTCGTTTTTCACTAACTGACAACACGCTTCACCAATGCCTTCAGATTGCGCTGACATCTTACGAGCCAAAAGTGAATATTGGTTTGAAATATATCAAGATCTGCTGCTTACTGGCTGCAAAAATATATATATCTGGCCCAGATAAATTCCTTGGTTTGAAAATCTTTAGTTGAATAGCCGTGTGCTAGAGTTAAAGTTAAAGCTGCTCTTCCTACTCTTCATTACTCTTCATATCCATTGTTTCCAATGTGGCAAAGTTGGAGGTGATAATTTCTATAAAATGTTTATTGGCATGACTGTCTCTTGCTTTTTTACAAACTGCAAGGTCCCTGCTTCTATTAAGAGTACTTTCCCAGCCTCCTCATTTCCTATCATCTCTTTGCTCGCATAATAATACTCCTCCCCAAAAAAGTGTTTTTTGTGTTTTGGTGTGCACTCAGGCAGACTCGCAGGTCACAATGTTGCATTTGTTCAGCATTTTAGTCACTAGAAACATTAAAAACTAATGTTTGGAAATTGAAAAGTCATTATTTCAGCAGTGAGCCATCATCCTGATTAATCCAATATTACATTACCAGAGCAATTAAGTGCAGCATTGCTCTCACAGGCTGTTTAGTCTAAAATAGCTCTGCTCAGGCAATGTCACAGGATCGACCAAACATTTTTAAATAGATGGGAGAGAAAGTTCTATGAAAATCTTTATGGCAAAGATTCAACGAGGTGCTGGAAACATTTCTCAGAGATTTTTGGACCGTGACAGCAATGCACAGTTCTTGCAGATTTGTCCAAAATGTGAAACTCCTGTTCCACCACATCCCAAAGGTGGACTATTGTATTGAGATGTGGTGAGTGTGGAAGCTGTCTGAGTACAGTGAACTTACAGTCATGTTCAAGAAACCAGTTTAAGATGATCTGAGCTTTGTGACACGGTGGATTATCTTGCTGGAAGCAGCCATCAGAAGTCATGAAGGGATGGATGCAGCCAGCAACAACACTCAGGTAGGCTGGGACATTTAAATGATGCTCACTTGATGCTACTAAGGGGCCCAAAGTGCATCAAGAAAATATCACCCACACCACTAACAGCAGCTTGAACCAGTGATATGAGGTAGGGTGGATCTGTGCTTCCATGCTGTTTTTGCCAAATTCTGATCCTACCATCTGAATGTCACAGCAGAAACCACGATTCATTGGCCCAAGCACATCTGCATGCCGTGTGCTCAGAGATGCTCTTCTGCATACCTTGACTATAATGGGTAGTTAACTGAGTTACTGTTGCCTCTGCCCATTCTCCTCTGACCACTGGCATCAACAAGGAATTTCCATCCAGAGAACTGCTGCTCACTGAATGTCTTTTTCTTTTCCAGTTCATTCAGAGGTGGTTGTGTGGGAAATTTTCAGTAGATCTGCATTTTCTGTAATACTAAGACCTGCCTGTCATTCAGCGTTCATAAAATATTGCTTACGGTCTGTTCTATACGCCTTGATTTGTAGCTTCTTCTGCTTTTAATGCCACAAAATGTCATTTCATTGAGACGGAAGAGTTGCGACAAGACGGACAGACGCTCATTGTGTGGGGCAAAATCTGCTGCAATTTCTTAAACATCTTTAATAACACTACTGTTACTCGCTCATTACCTGTCTGTTTCCTCTATGACTTACAGTTCTGATCAAGTAGCAATGATATTAAAATTCTCTGATCCATAGAAAAAAAGGCCCTTCTTATTTTACCCCTACAGTTTGACCAGCCTGTCACACCATATGAAGTGCAAAAAAATTTTCTGCTTTATTATGATGATCAGTTTCATCTTAAGCAGGTCATCTTGACCATGCCGAATTGCGGCATGGTCAAGATGAATCGCGGGTGTGTGATTGCCTGATTAGATATTTACATTAATAAAGTGTCTAGTGAGTGTAAATAGCAATGAAATGAATTAGGAAACTAAAAACAGTTTTGGGATCTGGTGATCTTACCATAGATGCTTTGTAGCACAGAGCTCTTACTCTGTGTTGGTTTAGCAGGTTGAGCTCTGATTTCCACCTTCTTCTTGCTATGGGTGTAGGTTGAATGTCTGGACTCCACCTCTTCTTGGGCTTTTACCTCCCTCCGTCTGCGTACACAAAACCTGCAAACACACATCCACACAAACAGTTCTATAAAAATCATCTCTAACAGCGTTCAAAGCATTAAAAGCTGGCAAGTCCCCGCACTAATTCTCACTAAGCGTAAACAAAGTAAACAGTTTATTCAAGGAAATTAATAGGCAACATATACACACAATATAACTGTGAAGCTGAGGCGAAACAGAGGGCCTCCTGCAGTGGACTGGCATCCTCTAAGAGAAACGCAGTGTGTGCAAGACGGAGAGAAAAGCAACGAGAGGCTTCTGGTAGCTATTAGAGCAGCTCGGCTGAACTTTTAGCCTCTTGTTAAAATCCTATGAAACTTCTAGATTACAGCCTTTCTGTCCCCCGTCTCCTTGTCTCAACCCTCTCCCACGCTCTCCCCCCCACTGCTCCACTGTTCATGGCATCCAGACTAAAGATGGGGGCGGGAAAGTATTCGCAAGGGGGCACATGTGGGTGCCACATGGCACTGCCCCCAAAATTTAGAATGCTAAATGCACTCTGAATCACTTTTAAAAAAAATCATTTGTCCCAGCATCAATCAAGCGTTTAAATAACAGGTTTTAAGATTATCTGCAATATAAGTATTGAATGTTGTGATAGATTCCTTTTTAATTCTATTTATTAATTTAAATTTTCTTTTAATGTTTATTGACTGTTAGTGAAAGCATCTTCTATGATGGCACCTGAATCCACTACAAATTTCCCTAAGGGGACAATAAAGTGTGCCGCATCATATCATACTGCACTGCCAATCTTCCACAACCCTCCTGGTACAAACTCATACACGTTCAAAAAGAAAAATGTAAACTTGCCTTCTCCAGGCACGCTGGATGATGCGTGCAGCCTCGTTCCGCCTCCTGTGATGCTCCTTGTTGTACTCTCTGTGTGCGCGTGTTGAAATCTGTGCATGTGCAGCAGATTGAGCTTTTCTCAGGGGGCTTTTGTGATCTACAGATGAACTGCTTCTTAATGAGGCTGAGCGAGTTTGGTCTTTGGCCGTGGCCTTCTCTGAAGCACGCTCCTTATGTTTTCTGTGTTTTTGTGGAGAGGCGTGAGCATTGGTCATTGCCCGGGCAGTCTGTACGCTCGTGTGAGCGTTACTCTTTTTTAGAGGCGTGCAGTCTCTTTTATTGGCCTCAGTTTGGTGCACAGAGGAGACCGCTGTGGAAGGACTGGATGAGTTTGAGACAGGTTGTTCCTTGAATTTGGGCATGGAGGGAGGTGTGGGTCTGAAGCCATTAGGGGAGAGAAGTTCTGTCAGCCTTGTGGTATGTAGAGCATCGGGCGAAGCATCACTGCTCACATGACTGCAGCCCAAAGCTTCAGGATGATCATGCGGTTCAGCTTCTTTGCTTCTTCTAGAGGACCTGCTTTTGTGGGCTGGTTGGAGTGGGGTAGAAATTAAAAAAAGATCATGTAAATGAACAAAACACCACTCTCTGTACTGTTTAGTCAAGATGCATGCATTTTCTCAATTAAAATTTCATTTTAAACACCTATCATAAGCATACATTATATAATAGTACACCTCTGTGCAATATCAGTTTAAAGTCATTGATTCAAAATGCATTATTTCACAGAGTTAAATAATGCAGAATACTTCAGACTAAACTGACAACACAGGCTGCTGGCCAACTAAATTGAGTCCACCTTTGATTTCTAGTTAGCTTATTACATGAATGAGTTTAAGCTGTGAAGAGTAGAATTGCATATGATTAGCTGTACCTATCTGTATATTTGCATCATGACTGTACTTGGAAAATAATTTTCAGAGGAATTAAAAACATCAGATTGTAAGTCTTCAAAAAGATGGTAAAGGACACAGGAAGATGAGTGAGCCACTAAAAATCAGCAAAGACTCAGTTGCAGCAGCAGTCAGGAAAGAACAGAACAGAACGAGCCACTGGACCACTAATCAGAAGTGTGGTGTAGTGGTTGTCCACAGACAGCGTGCTACTGCACAGCCGAGCTTTGAAGGGTTATCGCTGGTAGTCAAAGCTTTGTTGACAGCTTGGACAGTGTAAAGGACATTACATAATGTCCAAATACAATGAATTCCTTGACAGCTATTCAGCAGAAAACAGCATGATTAAACTTTTCTGGTGAACATTCAAAACCTGATGAATATTAGGGAGAATTAATGAGACCAAAATAAATAATAAAACGATGGAGCAAGTCCAGCAAGTTTGCTGCAAACCTGAGCGAGAAACTCAGAGGCAGTGGTTTGATGATATGGGGCTCCATGATGGCAAAATAAATGAGCCAAATATTCCTGCATCACAAAGATCAAAAGCACACTGGCAGAATCAGTGTAAAGTAAAGTAAAAACTGGCAAAATATATTGCACGTCTTGAATCCAACAGAGCAAATTTGAGGTATGAAAGTGAAAAGCAGAGGAGCACAATCCCTCCAGCAAGGACCAGCTGAAAAAACCATCCCAGGAGAACGGCACAACATAACTCCAAATAAGTATGCAAAAGTGACATCCACCATTCTGAAGAGGATTCAGTCTCTCATCCAAAACAAAAGCAGACTTACAAAGTACTGACAAAACACTTTTACTGACTTTGTTGCAGTGGCGTTTGTATTTTTAACAGAGTAAAATAAAAACAAGGATTATGGTTATGGTTAGTTTTTTAAGTGATACTGCACAGGCATGTCCTCACTTGTAAGCACATTAACACTTACACGTCAGATTACAACTTTATGGATTTCTGTATTTTTGTACCTCTTTGTTTCTCCTCTTTGCTCTTAGTGCGTTCGGCTTTGGATGATTTCTTTGTTTCCACAGATGAATCATTCATGGACAAGTCCTCTATAATGCTCACTAAGGACAGTTTTTCTTGCTCTGCTTTCACTGGTGAAACCCTCCGTTTCTCTGCTGTGCCCACTAAAACTTGCTGCACAGCTTCTCTCCTCCGCTGTTCCTCTTCTCGCTTTCTAAACACAAAGAAAATTTAGCGATGAGAACCAGGAAAAAAAAAAGGAAAATAAACGTAAAGTTATGATATACTGACATGTTTTTAATGGGGTGTTCAGTGTGGGCTATACTGATGCTTATCAGGCATATTAATGCTGATGTGTCGACACATTAAATTCAAGGCTGTTTACACATGTAGTAGAAACCTCATCATTTGGCAAAGGCAATATTGTAGGTTTCTAGTTATTTTCTAGCTCTGGACCTTTTTTAAGGACATTCCTGGATGTCTTTTATACAGCTTGAAAATAATCTGATAAGGATATTAGCTTATCATAGTTATATGTGGGGAAAAAAGCTTTGCATAAAAGCCATGTCTAAATAAAACTGCCTGCTTGGATTACCATAAAAACCTGAAGTCAATGTGCCCTCTTAAAACAAATTTACTTGTCAAAAGTGTTGTGTAAGAGAATAAAGATGAGACTCATGAGCAAATGGCAGGAGAACGAGGATGACAGAGAGGAGACGAATCTGTGTGCTGGGCTGACAGAAAGAAAGATAGATATGGAGAGAGTGTGACTGCTTCAAAGGCAAAGTAAATGTAATTTGCAAAACACAGTGTGTTACAAACAGAGGGATGTCAGTGAGTAACTTCTAATGAATATAAGCACCATGAAGCCATGTAATCGGTGTTTACAACTTAAGTGTGTGGTGGTTCTGTGTTTGTCTAGGCAACAAAATGTTAACCAAACAAAATGTATTAATGTATACTATAATACTATTTTGAATTCAATTCAATCAGACACGGTTTATATTGTAGGGTAAAGACCCTATAATTTTAGCGAGACAACCTCAAAAGTCTGATAAGCCCTTATGAGTAAGAACTTGGCGACAGAGGGAAGGAAAAACGTCTTTTTGACATGAAAATCAATCGCTGTGATTTGAACTCAACCAAGATTTTTAGGAGATCCACCTATGGTGTCAATTTGAAAATCTTATGTCACCTCAGTCTTGATTTATCAAGTTCATAAACTTGGGGGCACAGATGCACTCTCCATGTATCCTTAAGATATAACCTATTGAGCCTGATTATTTAAGATTTATTATATGAGTAGAAAGATTTTACATTCAATTCTGGATTTAACAGAGAGTCAGTAAAGAGAAGCTAACATGGGAAAATATGTTAGTACAGTCACTGCTCCTAGATCTTTACGTCTTTAAAACATGCTTGTAGTTTAACTAGCTGCTGTATGTTATCTGTCTTCATTGATAAATATAGCTGGGTATCATCTGCATAGCAAAGACATGTATGTAATGTTTTCTAATGATATTTCCTGAGGGAAGCGTGTATAATATAAACATTATTGGTCCCAGTAGAGAACCCTGTGAAAATCCCTAAATAACCGTTGTGTTTAAAGACGATTCCCCCATCTAGATGAACAAATTTGAGTCCATCAGACAGATATGATGTCCAGTGTCAGATAACATAAGGAGATCATTGGTATCCTTTGTTAATGCTGGTTAATAAAAGCTAGTTATGCCAATTTCCTCACTTTACCATTGTACCTATAAATCTGGCATGACCATATATGTGTCTCTCACTTGGCTGCATCCTTGCGCAGTTGCTCGTGCCGCATGAGGAGCTGCTTTCTCTCCCTGAAAGCCTTGCGGACAGTGTAGCCCTTGTAGACAGCCTGGATTGAGGCAGCAGCGATGTCCTGGATGGCTGCTATGGACAGAGCGCCATGCTCCAGCATGAACTGAGTCACCTCACTGTGCCCCCCCAGCAGAGCATAGTCCAGAGGGGTGTACCTGCACAGCATAAACAGCGTGGTTCATACATCTATTTTTCTACTTTTTAAGCTTCACCTCTGTTGCCTTCATTGTGGTCTTAGTACTCACCTCTCCTCACTGTGCTCCATTTGATTGGGAAAGGCATTGTAGCCCAGCAACAGTTTCACAGCATCAAGGTATCCATTGTTACATGACCAGTGGAGAGCGGTCCGGCCCTGGACCCCCATAAAGAAAAAAACAGCATTCACGTTGTATGTTTAAACCTTACAAAAAAAAGGTCAGACATAAAAGCACATTCAGGCAAATACAGGCAATTTCTTACCTCCTTGTCCTGTATATTAGGATCAGCGTGGTTCTCCATGAGAACAGCCATGCAGGTGATGTAACCACCGTAAGCAGCGCACTGCAGTGGAGTCCTTCCTGCATGATCCTGCAAACAGTTTACAAGGAGATCAGACGTTTTGCAGCTACTACTTGGACAGCTTCGAAGTTCCCAATGATCGGTAATATGCTTTAAGTTTGACACCAGAATCCAAACTGTTTTTGGTCATTAATGTGGACAAAATCCAAAATTCATGTTCAGTATGTAACAAGAAAATCCCTCAGTGCTGTATTAGATTATCCATAACAATGTTGTTTTATGATTATTAACCACAGATTGTTTTTTATGCTCTAAAGAACTGCACACACAGGTGAAACACTACCAAATGAAAAAAGAACTGTAACAAAATTTAATATGACACACTACTGCAGCAGCACATTAGCTTTGGTTAAACTTTATTGCATTTTGCCTCAGGGCTGAGGTAGAGGGTGAGTGGTCTTTATATTAAAGAAAAAAACATCCTTTCATCACCTCTCCTGCTCTAGTATGCTCCCTGTATCTTCTAATTAACCTGTAACTTTAAAGTGAATTTGGCTACTTTGTCGGTTATAGTTATCTAGTGTGTGAAGAAGGGGATCAGTAGGCTGAAACAAAATAAACCTATCAGAGAGACGGCAAAAACATTAGTAGAAGCCAAATCAGAAATCTGGTACATTCTTCAAAAAAGAATGGTGTAGTGGTTAATATATTCATTAGACGACTGAAAGGTCGCTGATTAGACTGCAGTCAGAAATCACTTTTGGGGTTGTGTCAGGAAGGGCATCTGGTGTTTAGCTCTACCAAATCAGAGATACCCATTGTGGCAAGGCTGCCATGTGACTATTAAGACAGAGGGTGTACAACAAGGTGCAAACCACTGGTTAAACTCAAGAACAAGAAGGACAGATTAGACTTTGCAAGAAAACTATCTAAAAGAGCCAACACAGTTCTGGAAGAAAGAGAAACAACTCATCATCGGAAGCATACCACATCATCTGTCAAACATGGAGAAAGCAATGTTATAGTATGGGCATGTTGAAACCAGAGGAACTAGGTCACTAGTGTTCATTGAGGATCTGACTGCTGATAGAAGTGGCAGGATGAACAGTAAAGTGTACTCTTTGCTCAGATTCAGCCAAATGCTGACAACTGATCAGACACACTTCACACTGCAAAAGGATAATGACCCAGTTACTAAATAGAGAGACTGACAAACAACCAGCAAATCTGGTGGATGCAAAAAAAGGTCTGGTAGACCATCTCAAGAGAAGAAACACAACATATCTATGGCTTCTTTTGTTTGTTTTCAAGCATTTAAATGGTCTCGCCCCACCCTAACTAAACTCCTACATGCGCACTCACCACCCCGGTTGCTCAGGTCAGCTGATCAGTGGCTCCTGGATATGCCGAGGGCACAGCGAAAGCTCAGAGAGAACAGCGCCTAAGTTGTGGAATTTGCTGCCACTGCATATTAGACAGGCTTCTGCACTGTCCATTTCGAAGTCACTTCTTAAAACCTACCTCTTTCCACTGGCCACACCATGAGAGGTGATTTTTAATAGTTTTAAGTGTTTTTGTATTAATTGTTTTGTATTTTTATTCTGTTCTTAAGCACGTTGGTCAGTACTTGCTGTTTTAAATTGCTTTATAAAGTATTAAAGTATTAAAAACAACTACTCCCTTAGTGAAATATGTTTATGCATACCTGTACATTGGGACTTATCCCATTCTCCATCAGTATCTGACAGATTTCAGCGTTCCCTCCTAGAGCTGCCCAGTGTAGAGCAGTGTGACCATCTACGTCCACCAGGTCAACACGTGCAGAACCTTTATTCAAAACATTCACATGACTACAAAGATCACAGGAAAACTGAAAAAAGAAAATAAGATTTTCCCAAAATTACTGAGAAAGTGTATTTAATGTATGTTAATAAACACCCACCTTTGATCAGTGTTAGTATGACATCTCTGTGGCCCATCTCACAGGCACGAAACAGTGGTGTGTGTTTCATGACATCCAGAGAGTCAACCATTGCGCCCTTCTCCAAAAGCAGCTTCACTGTGCTCTCATGGCCTGACAGGGAGGCCGCATGGAGTGCTGTTTAAACACACACACAAACACACACACACACACATGAGATAAAACATGATGTCCTGAATCTGACTGGACAATAATCACTCCTGAGGTCTGTCCCTTCTTTTTCTCCCCATCACTCCTTTGACTGCAGCTCCTGTTTGGGCTGTGGCTAAAGCCTGGTCAGTGAAGGGTTAAACAGGCAGAGAAATTTAATGAGGAGTGGTGTGCTTAATCCTCCTCGTAGATAACCCCCCTTGCCCTCACGCCAGTCCCCAGACGGTACAGACTGGAGTCAAGTGCGTGGAAGTGATCCGGTCAGTTACACTGCCCTTCACACTGTCTAATTAGCATGATTCAACCGTTGCATGTAATTCATGCATAAACAATGACCGTCGAGCAGAGGGCCCATCGCCATGGAGATTATAGGTCCAAATAGCCCCGGGGGGTCAGAGCGTGGCGGAAAGTCATGTGTGCCTACATGTATGTGTGTTTGTCAAAGGACAGCGCTGGCAGCAATGCGCGTCTGTGACAAGCTCCGACTAATTTTGCTCACAGTATCACTTCCCTCTCTCCTGTGATCTCACTGCCTCTTTTGCACCTCTGAGGGAATCCCCTGTGACATCATCATCCCAACCAGTAAGGACAAAGGTATGTGTTTTTGTGTTTACATATATAAGTATTAAGACCAGGGAAATTATGTCACCATTCCCTTGAAGCACACAGAAGACAGGGGAAGTGGGCCAAAGCAGTTCGGAGGAACTTTAGTTCCTCCTCTGGTTTGTCAAGTCCTTACCGGTGCCGCCGTACTTGTCTGCCATGTTGATGTCAATGTTTGGGGTGAGGGCCAGCATGGTGCGAATGACATCATCACTGCCCTTCCCAGCAGCCCACATGAACGCTGTTCTCCCCTCTAGATCAGGCTCGTCTTTCACTGACGGATGGGACAAGAACACTCCAACTGTCTCCTTCATGCACACAGAAAGAAAAACGCAGGTTATTTGTGCGTGTTTTTTGGACCGAGGAGAAAATACTGAAACATATTACAACAAACTAATAAAATGAACATCTGGTTTATTAATTTGCTGTAATTTACCCTCTTTTTAAAACAGGTGTTTGAACAATCAAGCGTCTTAACTCTTTCCTGTAGGACTTTTAAGTACCAGTAAAAAAACACATTTGTAAGAGTCTAAGTTAAATCATTTCTAATTTATAAGGCTTTTTGTCAATTTTCCAAGAATCAAACATTAAGTTGACCTTGAAGAGTCAGTGACTCACAGCATTGTTGCTTTGTGCCCCATAGTGCAGAGGTGTTGCTCCTTGGCTGTCTGAGGGAATAGTGCCTGATGTGTTCCTCTCCAGCAGCAGGTGGACGATTTTCGCATGGCCTGAAAAAGACACGTTTTATATTGGGGGGACATGCTGGGAGACAAGGATTGGAAGAGCCAGGACGACAGCTCAAACACACACTATCTCACATATGCATATTTCTCAAATATGCATATTTTGTTTGCGCAGTTAACAGTTAACATCACAGTAAAGAAATAAACAGATTGCTATAACGAGACATTAAGTCATCACATGCTGAGGTTTGGACTAATTTTTGTTGTAAATGAAGGCTATGCTGAGCGACAAAAGATATGAAAATATGTCCCAAACCAGCATAAACATGCTTGTATGGCTACCGTTTAATGACGCTTTCAGTTTTGCCCTTGTGAGATGTCTTTTTTTAAACGCAGACTTGGTTTTGCACCTCAGCCTCCCACTTCTCTGTCTGTTCTGTTTAAAGCCAATTTTACACACTTTTGAGACTGCTGAGTAGTTCCCACTTTTCTATGAAATCATTTGTTTGTTTGTTTTAGTACAAGACCTTTCATTTCTCAGAACTTGTATAATGTGAAGTTTCTGAAGTAATTTCATTTTATTTTTTGTGTGACTATGATCAAACCCATAAAGGATGAGCCGCCACGCGCTCACGTAGGCATTTATTTATTTATTTTTAAAAAAACAGCACATCCGCTTTCTGCTGTGTTAATGTAATTGATTCAAGTGTCACTGGAACACGGTAGTTGCTGAAATGTGCGTCCATATTCCGACACGGACATTCGGTTAAAAATAATAAATTACTTACGATTAATGACAGCATTAATCTTTGATGGTCACTTATAACATTTCTGATCTATTTAATGTCATATTAAATAAAGATGAATTTACTTTAGCTTCAAAAACAAAAAGAACTTCAAACTTTTGAGTGAAAGTGTAAGATAACTGAATTAGGACTAAATTAGTAGAAGACCTGAAGGAGCCAGAGAAAAAGTCAGGGTGTTGCTAGGATTTATCCCCTTCACACATCTTAATAGCATTTTATCTGATCCATTCTTCCTCTTCTTCTTCTTCTATTGGCTGCTCTCTCTAGTGGTCATCCTAAACCTGACCATGCCTCTGTCACACCAACCCTCTGCATGTCCTCCTTTACTACATCCACGGACCTGCTATGAGGATGCTTTCCTCCTTCCTGGGAGCTCCAGCTTCAACATCCTTTACACCCTATCCCTCCTCTTCACATGTCCAAATCATCTTAGCCTTAACTCTCTAATCTTGCCCATCCTTGAAACACTAAATGAAAATCTTAAACTGTGTCACCTCCAGCTCAGCTTTGTGTCAATGCTACCATCTCACTACCATCTGCACTCTTGTTGTTGTCCTTCTGCCAAAAATCAACCCTCACACTCATCTCCACCCTACCCCTACACTCTTCTTTACCTATCTTGTGCTCTGTCTTTTGCTTTAGATTTGGACTGACCCTAGTTAACTAACCTCATCCATCTCCACTACCTCTACTCCGTGTATCTTCACCTTTTCACCTGTCTCCCTCTCATTCACACACATGTATTCTGTCTCACTTCCAGCAGCTTTCATTACTCTTCTCTCCAGAGCATACCTCCACCTCTTCAGGCTCTCTTTCACCTGCTTCCTGGTCTCACTACAGATCACAATGTTGTCTGCAAACACAGAAATTGAGTAAATGGATAAAATGGACACTTCTACCTAACCTCATTTTCCAACCTGCCCATCACCAAAGTGGCTGAGAGACTGAAAGAGAAATCAACATGGCAATTCCTAAACCTAAGCTGCTAGAAAGGAAAAAAATCTGAATTCTAAATTCTATTGACAATTTAGCTTCTAAGGACATAATTTCTAAACAACCTGAAATTATTGCAGGCTCTTGTAACTGACTGCATATAAGACGTGTTTCGACTCACCCAGCAAAGCAGCCCAGTGCAGCGGTGTTCTGAAGAGGTTATCATAAGCTGTTACATTACAGCCCTCATAAGACGTCAGCACCTCCACTACTGCCTCGTTGCCATCAGCAACGGCAAAGTGAAGCGGCGTCCGACCCTCATAGTCCTGCCAGTTCAGCAGGGACTCAGTGGGTGCTGCTTCCTTTACACACACAAACACAAACACAGACAACAACAGGAAAAGATGCAAACATGTAGGTTGATGTGTGAGTACGGGAGATGAAGACAAATTAATTTGTGATCGTGTGTGGATATGGCATGTACCAGTATACAGCGGACAGTTTCTGTAGCACTGGGCTCCTGACTGTGTGCAGCCCAGTGCAGCGGGATCTTGCCTTCACTGTCCGGGATGCCGATGTTGGAGTCGTGCTTGATCAGAAGGCGAACGTGTTCTGGTCGGTTATAAAACGCCGACCAGTGAAGAGCAGTTTGCTGTCGACAGAATGACAATAAAAGATGAGACAAAGATTTCTCAATGGAGCTAAAATGAAAATGGGCAGTTGTAAGACAAGGCTTGAGGTTTCCACTTAAAAAAATTACTACACTACGATACAGCCAGGAAATATAAGGGAACGTGCTACACAAAGCTCATATTGAAGCTCCACCAGTGAGCTGAGATTTTAACCTAGATACTGACGACCGAGCTATTCTGAGATTTGCTGAAACCACTGTCATCTGACACGATGATGCATATTGGATTATTACAAAACTAACTACTGATGTCAGATACACATCAGGTTCAGCAGACAGAGAACACTGTGTGTTTGCGGTTTTGTCAGCAAGAACACAGGACAAAGCTACAGCTTGTTAAGCTGCTCACTGAGCGTGTTTATGTATGTATGACTTAATGTGTGTATGACTTAAAACTGCCGCAGCATCTATCAAATGGCCTTGAGTGAGTCTGTTTGCAGACTCACCCCGGGTGGCTATTTTCTGTCTGAGAACAGTTATAAAGACAGATGTACATTTACGCACTCTACAACACTACCTTATTCTTGTCCTGTGTGTCAACCTCTCCAGGTCCAATATGTTTGAGCAGCAGGGCGAGCGCTTTAGGAGAGGGGTGTTTGGTGGCCAGGTGGAGTGGGGTCATTTCCTCTAAATCTTTCTGCAGCCAGTTAGCTCTCCTGGACAGCAGCAGCTTCAAGAAACGCACGTTCCCCTGCAGCACACAAGAGGGACAAACTGTGCTGATAAGAAGCTCAGAAATCGCCAATTCTCCTCAACATTAGTCAGGAACCACACACAATGTCACACACAGACACACACACTCCCACATACACACACACACTGACTCCCCGGGATTTTAGCTGCGTCTGGTTCAATCCACAGGTCATCCATCTCTGTTCCCTCCTCTTGCTTCGCTCCTCAGTGTGTGTGATGAGCTGTTAAACAGTAAACAGCAGCACTCTGCCTGCCATCCCCACCTCATCATCGTCATCATCATTATCTTTATACTCACTTTTTTTGGTCTTTCGCCAGCAGGCCACTTGGGTGCAACAGTGGCCACACAGCAGCAGTGTGAGGGTGAACATGTGTGAGGGTGTTTAGTATCACTCTGTGACCACAAAGCCACAGACTGACAGATCTATCTTGTGTGTGAGCATGCATCTAGACTCCAAGTGTGTGTGTGTGTGTTCCTGTCCTCCTATTCTCAGTCCAATTAGATCAGTAATCCCTTGCCTCTCTCGCTGTCTCAGCCACTTATTGATCAGATGTCAAAGAGACAGGGCTTCCCATCACTAGCATCCCCCCAACATACACACACTCCCCATCCATGAGACAGATCCTAGTAACCTATTACCTCCTCTCTCCCTTCAGTGATATGATGATCCTGTATCAGTACACTCTAATAAAAGAAGCTGCCAATAAATAACAGAGAGGTAAAGAGATATTATTAGCACCCCACTGTTCTTATCACTCTGAAGGTGTTGTCATTTACTCTTTGTCTTCATTGTCCCTAAGTGTGTAGATTGAACTGAAAAGAACATCAAGCCACCCCTCTTTCACATGTTTCAGTTTCTTAAATGCTGTGAAACAGCAGAAATACTCCATGCAGAAAAATTCTTCATGTACAAGCATGTGCAAAGAAAGCTCATAGTTACACTGCTTGTGTCTGAGGCCCATAAATCAGTTCATATTACCTTCAATAAGCCCCAAGGCCATAATTACAGCCACTAGGGGGCACTGGCTTCCCATTGGAGCTGACAGACTGTCAAAATTTCTCTGTTATTTAACTTCTATGAGATCACACCTTGGGTTCATATTCATTTCACTTTAATAAATCTATCCAATTATAGCCTTTGTGAATGAATTTTGTCAGGATAATGACATAAAACGGGCCGACATTCCATCTGATGACATCAGTGTGCTTTATGTGTGTGCTCCAGTGTTCACCTGCACATCTGTGAATGCCCGTACCTTCTGCGCAGCGAGGTGCAGAGCGGCTCTTTGGCTGAGGTCGGTCTTGTTGACCGATGCTCCGGCTTTCAGCAGAATCTCTGCACAGTCCAGACGGTCAGCCAGCACGCAGTACATCAAAGGGGTCCGGCCGAACTGGTCCTCACGGTCCTTCAGCAAGGGCTCCGCTATATGTGGAAACACAAAGCACAACAGAAGAGACCACGATTTTGGGGAAAATCCACAGAATTCATTCTTGTGCTTGAAAAATCTATTTATTTGGAGCTGCTGGGAGCCACAAGGAAGCATTTTAGCACTGGCAACCTACATCTTCATGTTTGCCCCTTTATATTTTTGCTACACATTTCTAATTTATGCCACATGCCACGACATATTAAACCTGCATTTTTTTTAGAAGCTGAGGGAGTTCATGAACTTAAGATTTAGAGGCCAGTCGCCCGTGTGCTGCTTACCAGTGATGAGTCTGAGGAGAGCGCTCCTATCTCCGTTGACAGCTGCTGCATGAACCTGCGAGCCCAGAGAGGCAGGTCCTGGGCTGGATGTCGCTGAGGCCTGCAACACAAACAGATGGAACTTCACAAATTGAGCTGCAACACACACATATACACAGACACACACAGTTTAACAAAGTGACATTAAACTGAGTCTAGACAGTTTCCTTTGCATTCACTTGAATCAAAGCACACCCTCATTACTGGACACACAATTAATTGCTTCATGTTCAGTATCATATGATATTGTGGGACAAATAAATATATTCTAAATAAAACCGTGTTTCCTGAGATCAGAGAATATAGATATAGATACAATTTATCTGTATACTTAGCAAACAGTGAAGGCTATTATTATTTTACACACGGATCGTCTTGCGGGCAGATAATAAACACCTGAAGCTCCACAAGCAGTCACTCGTACGGCAAAACGCGTACAGCCGATAACAAAATCAGGGGGCTAATGTGAGCTGGCAGTAGGGACTGCAAGCTTGCACAATTGAAAGTGTGCGCTTG
This sequence comes from Hemichromis elongatus, assembly GCA_015108515.1. Taxonomy (NCBI): domain Eukaryota; kingdom Metazoa; phylum Chordata; class Actinopteri; order Cichliformes; family Cichlidae; genus Hemichromis; species Hemichromis elongatus. Next base: position 28,397 of record VUQR01014402.1, on the reverse strand, counting down.
TGTGTGTATGTGAGTGTGTGTGTGTGTGCTCCTGCTGAGGGGGTTAAATCTCTTCCTGGCCCCACTTAACCAGAGCACAGTGAAAGCTGGGTAACGTGCAGACAGGAAGCAGCTGGGGAGGGGGAGACCCTGTGTGAGCGTGTAAGAGGGGGGTCTCTCTTCATGTCTTATTCATGTCTCATTAATACTGCAGCATGCCTTGCTGTGTGTGTGTGTGTGTATATGTGTGTTTGGTTTGGAGATGTGGGACAAGCCCTGCGGAGCGCAGCACAGGAATCAATTATTGCCCCAAAACACATAAATGCTGGAGGCACAAACTGATGCCACAATCAGAGTTTTCTCTGAGACATTTTCATTAACTCACAGATCTGATGCAACATAAAAATGACTGATACAGCACAGGGGAGTTACTGATAAGTGTCAATGCATTCATAGTTTTAAAATCACTTCTAAACTTTTGGTCAGGGAGGTGAGGGAACACTGCGCTGTCTTCCATCCATCGCTTCTCATCCCCCTCTTCCTCCCCCTAGTCACCTCATAAACAGAGCTCCCGTAGACACTGCGTGCAGCACGGCAATTACCCATCATGCTCCTGCTTTCTCACGCTCTGCCAAGTAGTGGCAGAGACTTAATACAAGTTAGTTACAACATTTACAGCGAGGTAAGGCTATGTGTGAGATCAAGCGGATGGTGGTGGTAGTAGTGGGGGAGCGGCACCTTGAAGGTGTGTGTTAGTGTGTTAGCGTGTGTGTTTGGCACATGTGCCATGTCATGGGAAGTGATTTTCCGTGAGAGAGAGTTTTTACACGAGCTTTACCAAAATCAACCACAAACGTCTCTAATTTAAAGTCATTACCCCAGTCAGTAATGCAGATGGAAATGTTCACTCACACACACACACGCACACGCACACACACACACACACACGCACACACACACACACACACACACACACAGAGTCTGCAAATATTTAACTTAATTCACGCACAAACAGCAGATATTCCAGAGCTGCACTTTATAAACAAGTAATACAATTTTGTATTATGATTTTTTTACACAAAAAAGAGACGATCACAAAGCCTTCTTTAAGTCGTGCGCTCAGGCCAAACTTCTTTCCTTCTGTCGATTTATTTGATCCTTTTCAACACTTCTCAAGTCTATTTGAAAGCCTCCAGCAGTCAGGCTAAAATGTGAATTGATTTATGAATAATCTTAGATTGCAGGAAAATAAATAAATAAATAAACAAAAGTTATAATTTTGCCAAACACCAACATGAGGGACACGAGTCAATATCTGAATCTATGTGAGGGACATTCATATCACCAAGAGTGGGCAATTAGAGTTTTATGAGGACCTGAGTGTTTTGGAAACACCTACAGTGCATCCAAATTTGGCTAAAAAGGCTTTTGCAATGCAGCGTCTGAAACCAAACAAAAGAGGGTGTAAAAACAACACAAGGTCCCGTTGAGAGGTTTGGAGTGGTCTCATTTAGCCATTCATACGCGTTCCTCAGGGAGCACTCGACTTGTTAATATGAAGACAATAACTCAGAGTAAACCATTGATCATGGGCTGAGGTCCAGACCAAGTGATTGTGCATCTGTATGAGTATTGATTCATGCTGATGCTGACATTATTTAGTCTTTATTCATATTCTGCCTCATATAACTGCAGAGATTTTAACAAAGAATCTAGACACTCCGACGAAACCTTTCAGAAACACGACAGGAGTGCTGCAAACATACGTGCTGCTGCCTCCTGACAGACACACACTCACTGAAAGTAACACTTCGGTTGATGCTATTGAGACCAACAGGTAAAAGTGTGTGTGTGTGCTTCTCTACTTGTCTGTCACTGTGAAGGTGTCTGCTTTTGATAGGCGACATGACTAGGGCATGCTGGGTTAGCAATGGGGGACGGAGCCTGAGCCTGTGGCCTTTATTTCATTTCTAGAGCACACACACAAAAATATTTTTATTACCGTTTATACAGTTAGAGCAGATTGCCCTTAGCTTCTTAGCCATCACAGGGCTATTACAGGTTCCCACATGCATGTATCTGATAGACGATAGAAGCTTCAGGGATCGGTTCCTCGATTTTTTTGACTGACAGGTATAGATGTAGGAGGAAGGATAATATCAGCCCTTAGGGATGCCCAATCTGTAAAGCCCTATTTCCCGGGGACTTCCTGTTTCCCCAAGGACCAATGAGCTGGCTCCCTCAGCTGGAGGCCGAGCCCTTGGGCACAGCGGGGCCAATCAGCAGGAGGGAAGCAGGCTGAGTGACACATAGATCTGCTAATTTACATCATTACCACAATGCATCCTGACAAATGAGCCCCTAGGGTGGGAGCCAATCACCTGGGAGAGTAATGCAATTAGGTGGGACCACAGCTGTCAATCTCACAGCCACGGGGGTCAGGTAGTGACGCCTGTGGCTAAAACACCCCTGCATGACTGCTGTTCACTCAGACACACACCACTGATACATTCTCACACATACACACACACAGTACATGTATAGAGATTAGTAATGCAGATATGAAGTCTGGGAGGGAAAGGCGCGTGTGTGGGCAGAGGCACATTAGAGCATGGCTCTCTATCGTCCTCTTGAGATACTCAGAAAGCACAGAATGTGTGTGTATTTGCGCGCAACTGCTTGAGGGACACAGAGATTAGCTTGTGCCCTCTGCGGACTTACACCTGAGCCTCAGTGCGTGCATATCTGCATACATCTGGGTGTATTTTTGTGCGTGTTTACATTCGCCCATGTGTTTTCATCCGCTGGGAAACAGTGTTGTTATGCTCTGTGCAAAAACTACGACAACAAAAGGGGGGAAAGAGGGCGGGACCACGCGAGAGCTAAAAACTGATGCAGAATAGCCCTGAATTTGACTGCTGCTGGTGAAGATTGCGTGTGTATGTATGTGTGTGTGCGCATTTATGGGCTGATCAATTCTGTTTTGAGTGGCAGACTGTCAACATTTTCACTTAGCCTCCTTTTAGCTTCAAAGAGAAGAAGGGATGAAACAACAACAAAAAAACAGACAAGTTCTCCAACACTGCCAGCAGAGTCCCCATAACCTTGTCTGTGTAGTTCAGCCACTGCTTGAGACACTCTGAGAGTTAGAGGAGCTGTGTGTTTTGTGTCATCCCATTATATCACTAATGAGCCACCCTCAGGAGGGAGGGGAGAGAGACAGCAAGGCAGACAGAAATAGAGAGATGAAGAAAAAAGACAGGGGAGAGAATGAGAAGGCGTGGGGGGGCAGAAACACCAGCTTGGGGACTTTTTCCTCTTCTCCCCTCCATTCTCTGTTCCCCACACCTCTGAGTCTAATTGGACTAAAACTGTGATCTAATTAAATGTCCAATTAAAGTGCAGGGAGCAATGTGCCCACCGGCGAATCAGAGTAGAGGGACATAATCAGCCGGAAAAACAAACAAAAAAATCAATGGGAGCAATGCAAAATGGAAACGAGATAGAGAAAGCAGAAAAGGGAGGCGAGGGTAAAACAGAAAGCAGATGGACGGATGAAATCAGATCGGTGTGAGAGTGTGCTGCATTACTCTGTACACTGTCAGACGAGGATGCTGAAAAGGGCTAACATGTTCACTGGGATTTCCCTGCATGTAAAAAATTTTGGCACCCCTAAAATAAGGGTTAGGCCTTTCCACCAAAGGACATTCAGAGGGGCTGTGATAAAAAATACTTAAGATCGAAACTTTTTTTTTTTAAAGTGAGATAATTTGCTGAGCTATATATATATATAAGAAATGCAGACTTCTGTTAAGACAATGTGGAGCAGTCACTCACAAAGGCCCATTTTGAGCCTGGAAACACCCTGACGTGCTGCATGTTATTAGTCATCTCGTACCCTTATTTTCCATGCCTCACAACATCACAACAAGCTGAGATTAACAACAACACATGACACCATGACATTATTTAACAAAAACGAAGCCAAAACACAGAAGCAATGTGTGCACACACAGTTATTCAATAGCTCATTGAACCACTGTTAAAACCAACTTGAAGTAATCATTTCAAGCCTACTCTTCCTTACAGTGTTGCTTCAGTTCATTGAAATATTCAGGCATTTATTTATGGACAGCTCATTTAATGTCTCATCACAGCATTTGAATGAGGCTAAATCCTGGACTTAGACTTGGTTATTGCAGGGCCTTCATTCTTTTTGTTTTCTGTTATTCTGATGTAGATTTGCTGTGTGATTAGGATTGGGTTGTGTGACCTAGTTTTGTCAAAAAGATGGTCTCAGATTTGACTCTACAATACTTTCTTATACAGAGAAGTTCATGGTCAACTCAATGAGTGCAAAGTCCCCAGGTCCTGTGGCTGCAAAACAAACCCAAATCATCACCTTTTTACCACTGAGCTTGACAGTTGGTATGAGGTGTTTGTGCTCATGTGCTGTATTTGGTTTTCACTGTTAATTATGGTAAAACATCTCCCCTTTGGTCTTATTTGTGTAAAGCACATTTTTCCAGAAGTTTTTTTTTTTTTTTGTCTGTTCAGATGCAGCTTTGTATATCTAAGCTGTGTAGTAGTTCAGTTTTTTCTTCAGGCTTTCTGTCATGAACTATAACCTTTAACATGCTAACTGTAGATTCTGTAGATTCTCAGATGCAGCTCTTGGGTCTTTCGCAGTTTTACTCAGTATTGCACAGTATTGCACAGTCTGACCTTGAGGTGAATTTCCTGGGACGTCCAATCCTGGAAACATTGGCAACTGCCTTGAATGCTTTCTGCTTGTGAATAATCTTCCTCATGGTAGAATGAGGAATTTGAAAAGGGCCTTATATTAAAAGCCTTCCCAGCAAGCTGCCAAAACATCTGCTTTCATAAAGGTGCTCACTCTTACTGATGATCAGTAAATCAACTGTATTTGATTAGGAAACTATACAGGTATACTTACTTTTTCACACAGAGATTCCGCTTTTTGGCGTAGTTTTTGATAAATAAATAGTGACAGTGTAAGAATCTGGTATTGATTATGATTTTTTTTATGTTCTAATATGTAAAACCCTAGAACTGAAAGAGGGTATACTTTCTTTTTCATGTTACTGTATACAAGGCATAAATTGTTCATTTTCAACTGAAAGTAATTTCAATGGCAAAGGTTTTCACAAAAATAAGTAGCAGCAACACCCAAATTATATATATATATATATATATATATATATATATATATATATATATATATATTTATTTTTTTTTTGTTTTTTTTTT
>VUQR01014402.1:0-14743 GCA_015108515.1 Hemichromis elongatus | reverse complement strand
TTTATTGTCTGCCTCCTTATCTGTCACTTATTTTAATTCACACACACACACACAGACACAGACATACACACACACACACACACTGTGTGCAGAGAGAATATTTACTCTTGGTGGGGGGGCTGCTTTCATGTGGGAGATCAGAGCTCAGAGCTGACTGAAGGCAGTGTTTTCAGACTGAGGTTTAACTGCTGTCTCCGTCGCCGCGCCACTCCCCATCCACCCATCCCCATGTGTTTTTACTCTTCTTCTCACTCTTCATCAATTGATTTCTTTCTTTCTTTGCTTAACTTCCTCTCCCCCTCTCCCTGAGCGTAGCGGACATAGCTCAGCGCTACCGCATCACCAAGTATCCGACACTGAAGCTGTTCCGCAATGGGATGATGATGAAGAGGGAGTACAGGGGTCAGAGGTCAGTGACGGCCATCGCTGACTTCATCCGCCAGCAGCAGGTCGACCCAGTGAAAGAGCTGCATTCACTGGAGGAGATTAATTCTGTTGATGTAGGTGGCAGCTTCTATGAATCCCCGTTTCCCCTTTGTAAACTTAAATGATGCTAATTTTTAACATAATTTATTTTCATTTTGGTCAACAGAGGAGCAAGAGAAACATCATTGGTTACTTTGAAAACAAGGATTCTGACAACTATCGAACATTTGAGAAAGTTGCCAACATTCTTCGAGATGACTGCACATTCTTGGCCGCCTTCGGGTGAGACACCAAATACATCCGCACATTGTCCACCGTTTCAGCGTTATTCTTCTTTTCACGGTTATATCCTTAAACTTCACTGTTGCAGCGAGGTGTCTAAGTCCGAGCGCTTCAGTGGAGACAATGTGGTCTACAAACCTATGGGCGAGGGCATTCCTGACATGGTTTACCTCGGCTCCATCACCAACTTTGACCTGAGCTACGCCTGGACCCAGGACAAGTGTGTGCCTCTGGTTAGGGAGATCACCTTTGAAAATGGAGAGGTTTGTTACCTGCTTTTGCTTGCTGTGTTTGTTTTTTGGTAGTCGCGAGAGAATGCGATTTGGATTTATGTTAGAGTTTCTACCTTCTAGTTTTGGAATAAAGAACATACAGAAAATTTTTGCTGGGGGAAAAAAAATACCTCCACCTGTGCTCGACCGGACGTACGTGTATATATTTACATTAAAAAAAAAAAACAGGAGGGTTGGTGTGGAGTCTGTGTGGAATCCATCTGCTGAGGCCTTAAAAGGCTCTGACTCCATCGGTTTTTGACCGTGTGTGTATGTGTGTGTTTTCCAGGAGCTGACTGAAGAAGGAATCCCTTTTCTCATCTTGTTCCATCTTAAAGAAGACACAGAGAGCTTAGAGAAGTTCCAGCATGAAGTGGCCCGCCAGCTCATCAGTGAGAAAGGTGAGTGTGTGCACTTTGTATCTGTCAGGGAAGTCTTTTTTTTTTTTTTTTTACACTATATTGACAAGTATTGGGTCTCACCTCTTATTCTTTAAATTGAGGTGTTTTCAGTCCCATTGCCTCATTTTTATAAAGTCATTTGTGAACAAAGGCTCTTTCTAACGAGCTTGCTTTATTTGAGTGTGGTGCCGCAATAGGATGCATTCATTGTAACAAATCAGTAAATTTCTTCCCTTCTAGATATTTCACAATAAGTGATATTGTTGGTTTTTCTTCCCCCAGGGTCAATAAACTTCCTTCACGCGGACTGCGATAAGTTTCGCCATCCTTTGCTCCATATCCAGAAAACTCCAGCTGACTGTCCCGTCATCGCCATAGACTCATTCAGACACATGTATGTCTTCCCCGACTTCAAAGACCTCAAGTAAGTATGACCTCAGTCTTCCCATTGTTTTAAATTGATAAATCGGAAAACTTCCATTTAAATAAATTAATTTGCTTTGTTATATCACCTCATATTTGTTCAAGTATATCCAAGCTTTAAAAAACGGGTATATACATTCAATATTGATTTCTACAACAAAAAGAAAAATGAAATGGCCAGCTGTAAATGAAACCTGTCCACGACTGGACTTTACTTTGTAATTTACAATTGAATCATTCTTGTGTTCAATCATAACCAGCATTCTTTTGGATGTTTTGAGGAATTACTGTTGGATACTAATGAGCTAAATTATATATAATTTACCTCTATTGTTATAATGTTAATTTGTTCATAATGAGACCTGCTCTTCATAAAACAAATTTTGTTATACACACACACACACACACACACCATAATCCTCTGTCCGCTCGACACCAGAGAAATGTCACACCTCCTCAAATCTGTCCTTTATGAATGGGCCAAGACACTGCAGCTAATGTGACATGATTTGGCACGTGCAATAAGTGCTAAACTAATCCAGTCTAATCTAATTTAATCTTATTTATTGTGCCCCACCATTATGCCCCCCCCAATCAGAGACTGATCAGATAGACAGAAGCCCCGAGGACTGACTAGCCCTCCACAGCTTAATTACATCACATCACCACTGCATGTGGCACACGGCTTGTAATTGCATTAGCACAGTGTACGTTTATTTATATATATATTTGTATATAAACACACACATATGTGTGTGCACATGGGTTAATGGTGACTCTAGACCAGCGCTGCCTGTTTGACATGACAGCAGCTCATGACCTGTCGTTAATAGGGAGACTTTACAGGGCGGCGTAGATATGGATTAATGCTGCTTGATGACATGTCCGCAGGGACTGATGTCCTCTGCTGCTGCGTCTCATATTAACGTTTAATTCTGACCGGCTCTGTAGTTGAAGCAGCTCTCTTTCCATTGTCAGACTTTGTGTGTTGGAATGCATAAATGATCCGCCGTATTAAATTTTTCCTTTTACTCTTTAGCTCTTTACCCCCTGAAAGTCCTTTAGGAGTAACCCTTGAAGGTTATGGTAATAAGCTACTAAATAAGTGGTATTGTGTCGGCTGTACTAGGGCATTTTTTTTTAGGAACAACTTGTACAAACCTCAAATTGGATAAAAGAGGATTGATGTCCAACACGTTTCTGTTTTTTCAGTGTCCCTGGCAAACTGAGACAGTTTGTTTTGGACCTTCACTCCGGTAAGCTTCATCGAGAGTTCCACCACGGGCCCGACCCCACGGACAGCACGCCTGGACAGGTTGGTCACGGAGGCAGTAGAGTCGCCTGAAAATTTGGGGTTTTTTTTTTGTTCTTTTCAGGGTTTTTGTGAGGTAAAACTTGACCATTTATTACAAATCTGATTTCTTCTCTCAGGAGGAGACGGGCGGAGAAGCAGCCAGCAGTCCTCCAGAGAGCTCATTCCAGAAACTGGCACCCAGCGAGACACGCTACACCATCCTCAGACGAGACCGCGACGAGCTGTGACCTTAACGGCCTTCCTGTGACTCAATGCCACGCCCCGGGGTCAGGGAGGGGGTTAGGGTTGGGACAGGCTAGCGGGACAGAACAGCAACACCCAACACCCTTACTGAAGAAAAAAAGAGACAACGACAAGAACGGAAGAACGGGAGAGCAGAGTCCATGACACAACCATGTTGGGCTAACCTATATTTTCATAACACTTTCACATACAGTTTTTTATTTTGAATCAGAAAGGAGGGTGGGGTAAAGATGAACTGTGTGTGTGTGTGTGTGTGCAGGGTGGGGCTAAGGGCATTGGGACAACAATAGAAGTGTTTTTACTTTTATTCTTTGGAGGTTGTAAATATGTTTGTGCTACATTGGACTCTCAATGTTGGTCTAAATTAAATGCAGAGCTTTTTTTCTTTACTTTATTCTTTTACATCACCCTGCATTTTTATTTTATTTTTTTGAGGGGAAAAAGAAAAACATAACAGATCCCTCACTCACTCTGTTTGTGCGGTTCTTATCTGTGGGTAGTCCAGTTCAGCCTGTCTGATAGGAGATACTTGTTTAGTCTCACTGACCTCATGGCTGCATCTCAATATGACCAGCTCTAGTGTAACTCATTTGTATAGCACAAGTTATAACTGTATGCCTATTTGAAGTAGCTTTATCTCCATATCTTCTCCACACACACACAGAAGAAATAGAAGAATATTTGGTAGTAGCATAACTTTAAATCATGACTTGAAGATAAAGAGACTGAGCTACTCCAGCCTATTGAGATGCACCCCTTCTCTCCCTGGTACGAGTGGTACCATGGTTATTGATTATGATGTCCCTTACTGTGCTTATAAAATATCCCTGGGGTCTTCTTACGTTTTACTTTTTCTGACCGTATTGTGCCGCAGTGGATGTAGTTAGGTTTTTGTTTTTTTTTTCCCTCCCCCTACCACCAATCAAAAGGATGTCATACCAGATTTAATGTTTTGTATAAACGTAGCACAGAAACGCACCATCACCTCTCTCCGTGAAGCCTGGTGGTGGCAGCATCATGCTGCGTGGAGGCCCTCTCTGCAGCAGCCGTGTGATCGTAGAGAAGGTCAAATGCATGCAGCGAGGAGAAATACTTTACAGAAAACCCTTCAGCTGTGTTATTTCTTTTAGAGAAGGAAGAAAAACCACACACAGTCAGATTAACAGGAACGTGACATTTTTCTTTGTAATTTGAACAAGCAAAAATAAAAACGGTGTGGGAAGCTGTAGACCCGTGGCAGCTATCCGCTCGAAGCTGGAACTGCTGCCGAATCAGAATGAAGTCATGAAGGAGACGAATGCTTGGCAGACCTGTCCACTCCACCCTCTAAAGCATCTAAAGATGCTGAGAAACCTCCTGCAGTCAGAAATTTGCTTACATTTCTAGTCGGGATCCTTTTGTTAGAAATCTGTCAAATCCACAGACGTGGAATCTAAAGGTCAAAGGGCAGGCTGTGTACTTGTTATGGCAGTGAAACCTTGGAGTTCTGTTCCTGGGAGTCAAAAGTAAAGAAGAAACCTTTTTGAAATGCTGTAACACGATTGTTTTTTTGTTTTTGTTTTTTTTTTTGCTGTCATCTGTTAAATGTGTCATCGCGTTAGGGGAGAAGAGACTTTCCCAGTGCTAAAGTAAAAAGGCCAAAAGACGTGGGGAAAACCCACATGATGAATGGTGGAAATTTAGTCTGCCACTTAAAATTGATTTATCTTAAATGGTTTTTGTGTCTTTATATGTCTACGAGCTTTTGGTACTAGATCCTTGAGAATCCACAGTTGGAGCTCTTGAATATGGGGACCCATTGCTAAGTTTGTACTGCGCATCCTGCCCTTCCCACAGAGGCCAACAGATACCTGCATAATGACATATCAGCCCACATACAGACCAACGGGGGGGGGAGTGTGATGCCATTTCCTAACCTGTCATCTCAGAGGAGAAGAAGAGTTTAAAAAAAAAAGTAAATTAAAAACCATTTTACAGGATATTGTCTGATGCTTTGTCATTTCTATGGTTCATTTTGTTTATCCAGTGAAGAGACGGTGGTAAAAAGAATTTTTTTATTTGGCAGCAGCAGGATAATAAGATATGCACAGTGGCAATTTTTGTGCATCAATATAATTTATAAAAACAGTATCACTTAAATTTACACAAAGCTGTTGACATTACTTTCTGCATAAAACAACAGTGAGGCATAGCCACCGGTAAACCTGAACACCCTGGAAACTATCCTAAACATGGATTAACTGTGCTCACATTGGTAGGGTCTGACAAAACCATCTTAAAGTAATTTGATTTTAGTGCTGAACATTGTTTTTAGTAGAGAAGTGTGCTCAACAGTTAAAAAGCACACACAAAAAAACTCAAACCCTGTAGTATAAATAATGGGTGTTGTGTTCAGAACATAAAATCATGGGTGTATAAAACAAACATCCCCACCGAAACACCATTCACCCTGGAAAATCAGCATATCTGACTCTTAATTAAGGCCATCATTACATAATTGTTTTACAATTGTTTTGCTTGGTAACAGCGATGTGTAACGTGAGCACCCGACATTCAGTCTCTGAAGCTCAGCAACACCAGAGGTGTTCATTGGTCAGTCAATACAGGACCGCAAGTGGAACACCTGGGGCTGGTGGGTCATTTGTCCTTCCTCGCCTCTGGTTCATCTGGTGGTGGCGGTGCCGTCAGCTGTTTCATCTGTAAATCCACTTTGGCTTTGCGGTGTTTTTGGACCAGGTTTCCACCAGCAAACCCCAGGGCGCCGCCTCCCAGAGCTGCAGCCACCCCTGCAGCTTTAAAGCCAGCCAGCAGGCCAAGTGGGCCTGCTAATACACCGCCCAGCAGCGCCCCGGCAACCGGCAACACCGCCAACTTGTAGCCAACTGCCTGGAGAGACAGGAAAAAGAGATATGTTCTAGTTTAATTTCACACAGCCGCACGCACACACACACCTTTGGTGGCATTAGTACTTTGTGGCTTCAAGACAGCGATAGAGTTGGGATGCGTCTTTCATGATCACACATCAACTCACAGAAGAAGGGAGAAATTAGAAAAAAATAAATAAATACACAAACAGCCTCGCGTGCGTAAACATAAACCGTCACTTCCACAGCTTCATCAAAGCGTTTCCATTATCTCCATTTAGGAAAAAAAAAATCAAGAGAGATGTGGGCTGTGTGTGTTATTACAGCTGTTATCATCAGAGTGGAAGGTGCTCTTTGCTGATGGCAATTAATGACTGATTCCCTGACCATCCTCACGCGCACACACGGACACACACACACGGACACTCACTTGATTAACACTTCACCATTAAATTAATCTAGTTCAAAAGCTGGCATCGCTTGTCCCCACCCCTGTGGCAGTTGAGGGAATGTTAATTTCATCTGAGCTGAGTTAAAAGGACTCTGGGTGCAGGTTGTGGAGGGTGGAGGAAGCGTGGGTGTCGTGTGTGACTACGAGTCTGTGTCTGTGTGTAATGCCGTTTGACCTGATGACAGATTACAAGCTTTCAAACGCGTTAAAACATCTGACGTCCTTCTCATCTGCGTTATCTCTCCACAACCTCCTCCTCTAATGTGCAGCCCACTCCATCTACCCGTGACCTTACAGAGAGGTCAGCTTTCGTTTTGTTTATTTATATTTGGGTCAAATTAATTTGAAAGAAACTGCTTAAAAAGAAAGCTTTATTGAAAAAAGTTTAAAGGTCGGTGTGTCCTGACGGTTAACAGCACAGCTACACAGGCTTTTTGCCTAATCTGTCTGTATGAAAAGACGCGGCTGTAGAGCTCAAATAATTTATAACGTTTTTGTTTTGTTTTTTTACTTGGTTAATTTACAATTTAAAGTCAACTCAAATAAAATAGTAAACTTTGCCTGATTTCTTCTCAAAGATGCGTTTGCTGCTAATCGAATATCCCTGATTGTGCTACTAAAACAAGGTAATTTAAAGATGCTGCACCGGGCTCTAGTCTGGGTAACAGACAGAACAATTTTCATACACTTTTAAAAATTCATACACTGACTCATTAACTAACAAAAAACCCAAACGAAAATTAATAAAATTATGAAAAACAATCAATATTGTCAATATTGTTCTGACCCTTTGTTTAAGCTCAGCTACTTTGCAGATTACTGAGTGACGCTAACTGTGCTGAGAGGCTGAAACTGTATTTTGGTGCTGGCAGAAAACTCAAAAGCAAGTAGATAGTACAAAGGAAAGCAAAAGAGGAAAGCAGATGACGGAGGGTTGTTTTTTTTTTTTTTAGTTATGTAAGCATTTACAGGTGTGACTGTGTGTCATCGCCATCTCTGAGTGTTTGTAATTACAGTCTAATTATGCCACAGTGCGCTCAAAACAAAGATGAGCACGAACGGCTTCTTAGATTTCTCAAACTCAATGTAAAGTCAGGAAAATCTGTACCAAAAAGCATGATTGTTCATTTTTGTCGTGCACTGCCGTGTGCGCGTGTGTGCCCGTGTGTGCCCGTGTGTGTCGTTTGACAAAAACAGGTGATTCATTCTGGGTATTACACACAAAACTTTCGACATTTCAAGTGTGTAATACGTGTGAAGGGCACTGAGTCGTCTGCTGACTTACACTCAGCGCAGAGCAGTGTAAGGGCGTGCTAAGCTAAAGACAGTGCTGCTCCTGAAAAACTATTAAACAATCATTTAAACCTCTTCTCAATGCTACACACACATGTGCAAACACACAAACACTGTCTCTTGTCGCCCCTCTTATCCCACCTCTCTCCATCCCTCTCCTCTCTCTATTTCCTTAATTGCAGCTTTCCTCCGTATTCGAACAGATCAATAGGGACAAACGCTGTGGAATGGCTGGGAGGCAAAGTGCCATCGATCTCCCCATCTCCCAAACACCACGCACACACACAGACATCAGATTATCAGCACACACACATTAATACACACCTTCCCCAGGCTCTTGGTCCCCTCCTCCACGTTGGCAGTGGCTGTGTTGACGTTGTCCTCTATGCTGTCAATCTTCTCCTGCTGGGACTGATGCGCAGGGGTTAGACACACACAACACGCATTAACACACACTCATATGCTAGCAAGCAGAATCACTTACACACACGTGCACGCGCGCGCACACACACACACACACGTAAGCGCAATTGCTGTGTAGATATTTTTTTTATGTATCCAAATTCTGCTCCACAGGACAAGTTAACAAGAGAGGGGTGTGTTTGGAAGCTGTAGGTATATTCAAGGGAGATTTCCGTGAGGGTGGGGGTCATGTGTGTGTTTGTGTGTGTGACATTGTGTAGATCTCATGAAATATTCAGAGTGGCAGCTGTCTCTCTCCATGTGAGGGTTGGATGGACACGGTGACCAAATAACAACCGGAGCATTTTTCTTCCTCCAAACAGTTTCTTTCTTTCCTTCGTCCTCGCGGACTAAAAGTCCGCTTCTCTTATGAATACCCACATGAAAGCTTCCTGTTATTTTGTGATGGTTTCAGAGATTTTACACCCGTAACCCCAGACTTACAGATCCTCTTTCCAGCTTAAAAGCTGCAGTGGCACCACCAATCGTGATAACATTAGCGGCAACAACCAATTATTATAATTGCTCTGATTAATCAAAAATGAGCAAATTTAGTTTTTACTAACAATTTAGCCTGTAAAATGTCAGAAAAAAGTGGAAAAAAAAATGCTTCAGCTCCTTTTTTCCCCACCAAAAGTGCAAAAGCCAAAAACTGTTAATGTAACTCTCCCATTAAAAGTGATCATGACCCCCTGATCACTTTTGTTTTAAAAGAAAAATAAATGTTACAACTCCAGCACCCAGTGTTCTAAAGATTACATTGTGCAATATCCTAATATAATATAATAACAGCACTCAAAGAATCTTGACTAGAACTGTTAATTGATGTTAACCATGTCCTGGCTGTGTTCATGTGCTTTGGTGAATTTTTAAACAATCCTCGTAGCTGTTAGTTTATAACATTTAGCACAAGTCATTCCAAAACAATTAGACAGCTCTACTATTACTAATACTGTAATGGGAATTTAGTTAATTTAATGCTACGTTTCTGCCTCAGTAGAAAGCCCTGAAAGACAGACACAGAAACATGCCTGAAGATGCCCCAACATCGGAACAGACACAAACATGACGCATGTAGAGACACAACCACACACTCACTCAGTATTTCCACTGTGGCTGAGTGCTGGAATATTACTCCCCTAACGTCTCCTTTCACCCTTGAGACACCACAACATGTCTATGCTCTTTCTGCCACACCTCCCTCCCCGTGCCTCTTTGTGTTTTTTTCAGCCTAGCTACATCTTTACTCGCCCCCCCTCTTCATAGTTAATCTCTCCTTCACTCAGCCTCCCTCCATCCCTGAGGATAAGAGTGATAATCTGAGCCGTCTGTTCTCCACCTGCTCCGATGTATCTCTTGTTTCCCCTCCTCTCTCCTCCCCCTGTGAAAACCTGCCCACCCTCTCTGCTTTACTCTCACTCATCTACTTCTCAATCCCTCCTCCGTTGAAGGGCCTCTGGGGCCCCAGCACAACTCCGGAGCTGCTCTGTGTAAGCTCGTCTCAGTGGGGCCTTACCAAGCAACGCAAGCAAGCGAGCGCACACACACAGACACACACATGTCAAATACACACCACCCACGTCCTGGAGGTTCACAGGCCTCACATCGTTTTTGTTCACAGGGGTGGCTGTGCACACATGTAGACAAAGAAATGCAGAGCTGAGCGTTTGTACTCACGTGGACCAGCAGAGAAAACTCCGTCACCAAACCGCTCAGCTCCTTCAGATCCTGAAAGGGGAAAAAAAAAAAATTAAAATACTGTATTGATTTGTTTGAGGTGCTTATCGTATAAATCTACAGCTACAAAGTGTCCGGACTGTGAGTGCCTGGGATTCATAACGGCATTAATGGAAGTGACTAATTAGGCTGTGCTATAGATCTAAATGTGTCTGCAGGAACAGATATCATGGCATACATGCGAAATAAAATTAATCATGGTATTTAGCTGTGTCAGTTTCATGGTCCTCGTATGATGCTGATAACACCTGTGTTTACTTACTATGTGTCTGTGAAAAAACACCTGCTGTGTTGCTTTTAAAGTTCTTTTCCAGGTGAAAGTTCATGAAGTGTTCAAGAAACCCCTCATTCTACCCTGCTTCTCTATCAGCAAGCAAAAAGGACCACAGAACACCACCCTTTGTGAGAAGCAGTCAATAACAGTGATTGTGGATACAGCAGCATATGTAAGGCATAGATTTGTTGGTTTGCTATTAACCTATAAGGGCTAAAAAATTAAGTAAAAAAAGATTGTTTAGATTGCATGGCTGAAACAATAAATCGACTTCTTTGTTTGCCGTGAGATCACAGCAAAGAAATAAGTCAAAACATGTAGGATGATAACAGCCATAACCATAACTGACAAGTGATTTTTGATTTATAATCAACACACAGATTTGAAGCTTGACATTTGTGAATATTCCCGAGGACATGTTGCTAACTTTTATATACATACTAAAGAAAAAAATAGTTCTTACGTAGCAATTAGAACATATTTGACTATGACTGGCAGACTAAAGCTTGTTCCAGACATGCATACCCCTTCCAGGTTATCCCAGGACTCAGCTGCTCTCTGATCTGGAGGGATTTCTGGAAGCTGGAGCTGACTTTGCCTGCCAAATCCTGGTACGTCGCCCGCATTGTCATCAGTGTGGCAGCTACTGGATGCACAGCTGGTTGGATGAGTGGCAGGTGGCGGCGTTGGAGCGGTCTGAGGCTCGGGGTTAGAGTGCAAACAGAGGAAGTCCCGTGCGGCGGCTAACGCCCTGTCTCTGACCGGCTTGACGAGCGCTTCCAGAGCATCGGCGTCTTCAGCACGGACCCGAGAGCAGAGCTTCTCCATCTCTCTCATGTTGGCTCTCAGCTGCTGCAGAGGGGCAGAAGAGGAGAACATTTTTCAATTTAAATGACAGTGAGTGGCATTTCTGAATGTGCGTGAAGCTTCTTTTAAGAAAAGAAAAAAGAAAAAAAACAAAAAAATTAGGGACACGTGGACAGCCAGAAGGACAGTAAACCTGTGGTTCAATACAGCTGTCACTGCCAAAAGAACAACAAGACAAAAAATAAATAAATAGAAAATGTGACGTGGCATAACCAATCCAAACTCTTCTCCAATCTGTATGGAAATATTAACATCTCAAATCACCTCAAAGTCCTTAACGTTTACATTACATCCTGTCACGCTGTCGAGAGCCTGAAAACATGTAAACCATTCACACAACAGGAAACAAAATCAAAATGATTTTTATGTTACACATAACATCAGTTGATTCAGGAGAAAACAAGTTATTGTTCATTTAGCCTATTGTTGATGTCAACATATTCAGTGTGGTGTATTGCTAAAATGACGTGAACTAGAGTACTATCTAAAGGTTTGAGCCTTCATATTTTACTTCCAAGCAGTCAGACTTCTTTGAAAAAAAAGTTCTCCAGACTTTCTGAAGGTCAAAGGTTTTCTGTGGACATTGGCTGCTTTTTTACTCTGTTTCAGTCCTGTCCTTGTACCTGTCGATTACCAATGATTATCACTCACTATTTTTTAAACAGACCTCTCTGCACTGAATCATAATTGTTATTAATCTCTGGCTCTCTTCCCCAGCATGTCTTTTATCCTGTCTTTCTCCCCTCACCCCAACCGGTCGCAGAAGATGGCCCCCCCAATACAAAGCGCTTTGAGGCAACTGCTGGTGTAATTTGGCGCTGTATAAATAAAATAAAATTTGATTTTTTTCTTCCTTAAACCACATAGCAATGACCAACAAATAATTCAAGCATAACAAAACCCCAAACTGAAGGGATGAACCAGTGTTGTGTCTACACATATCAGCTAACTTAGGAAAGAACCAATTATAAAATTGATCCACAAAAAGACCTATTAGCTGAAAACTTGTCTCAAGATGGTATGGCCTTAAAGTTTGAGGATTGTAGACAAGTGAAAGACAAAAGAAGTGGCAGGTCTAAAAAAACAAAACAAACAAAACAAAACAAAACAAAACAAAAAAAAACAGTCTACAGAAGATGAAAAGGTAAACGGTGTGTGAAAGTCAGGTCTCTAAGAAATAGGGGGAAAAACAAGCAAAGGCTTGACACAAGAGCACAGAGATGAATACAGCTCATCACTTGTTCTCAATGGAAAGTAGCTGTTAAGGAACCATTCTTAAAAAGGCAAAACAGGGAGGAAAGGCAGTTTCTTTCATTCGGTGGTGTTATAAATATTCTAATTATGAACACAGAAAAGTACCATCATATTTTGAATTGGATCTTTAAAGGATCTGATTGATAACCGTCTTCATTTTTCAGACAATGATCCCAAACACACTGCCAGTGCAGTAAAAGCATACCTGAATAGGAAAACAAAGAATGGATCATTATCAGTCATGGATTAGCCTCCCCAGAACCCGAACCTCAACCTTATTGAAACAAACAGTGTGGGATCACTCAAAGAAGAGCTTTGAATGAAAGAAATCTGACTAAGAGAGTTCAGGCTATGTCGAAGAATAATGGTTGTCATACCAAGTATTAATGTTCAAGCCTGTCCAAGGAAAAACACACTAAGGTCATGTGCCTTTCAGCCTGCAAATTAACTGTGACTGTATGTAGTTCAAACACAAACACCACAAATAAAAACAGTACAGACTCTGCTCCCCTGTGTTAAAGTGTTTGCAGTAGCTCGTGTGCTGAAAGTGGGGCTACTGAGGTCTGTCTGCAATCTTCTCTTGGGACTTAGCTTGGTGCTAGGCTAGCTGGAGAGTATGTTATGGTAGTGGGAGGGAAAACAGGCTGTTTTTCCAGATAGATAAAATAAATCAAAATAAGCATGCAGTGCTAATGGTTAAAATAGGAACTCTGAATGACATAAACCAACGTATTTTCCCATCTTTGGACATTAAGCACACAAACATCTAAAGCAGGGCAGACAAACTCCTTACTCTGGATTTACACCATGAAGACATGGGAAAGCACTCTGTGTGCACCCCTGAGGGTTTGCCGGGTAATGGTGAGAGGATAGATGTGTGCCTGTTTGGAGTTATTTCACCTTCAGAGACATGGTGGCTTCTAGGCAACAACATCCCCTGAGGCATTTCACACTCACTATGTGAACAAGTACACATGCATGCAGACACAACACAAAAAAAAGATGGATTCTAGGTTTAGAAGCAGCTCTTTTCTTGTCCTGATTTTAAAGTAAATTTATAGAGATAACGCTGTTTTGCAAAAGTATGTGTGTTTGTGTATATGTACACATGCTGTTAACTCTAGCTGAGCAGATTACTGGGATTTTGTTGTTATTGATTTGCTCAACAGGAGGCAATTTTGTTGTCATCAACATCATCATGTCATCATGCAGGGTAGCTGGTGATATACAGAAGGAGACTTTAGCTTCTGTCTCAAAAGTGGTTTCTGCTGTTGGACACTTCACCGTCAAAACATCTCCAACACAAAGGTTAAAAAAATAAATAATAATTGTGGTGGCCAGTGGTACCCCTCCGCGTCCTAGTAGATACACCCAAGGTATGAATGTCAAAACCCTATGTCCCCTTGTTCTCAAGGTGTAACATTCACAAGATGTTCAATAAACTTGACCTCTCACCTCCAACCTTGGGATCAAGGTCACCGATATTCAAACTCATCTGAGATTTTTAGTAGATACACCGATGGTACCAATTTGAAAGCCCTACATTGCCTCATTCTCGAGTTATCACATTCACAAACTTGGGTGTCCGTGTTGCCTGACTGCCTGCCAGCCCGCCCAGCAGGGTGACCACAAAAGGCTGATGGGGTAGAAACTATCTGCTGAGGAAGAGCAAAACGTGTGTTTGACAGTAGCTGGACCTTGTGTTGAATGTTTATCTCTGTAAAGCTGCTGTTCTTCTCTTCCTCAGTGACTGTTATTCCACACAAATCAGGATTCATTTTATTATATTGGCACAATTCAAAAGGGATCTGTTTGAGTTAGGGCTGGGCAAAACGATTATTTTCCTAATTGATAAATTTTTCGATGAATCTAACGATTAATTTTTCAATCCGATTCTATTTTTATTTGATTCGATTATCGATTATTTCCCCATTATTTGACTTGTATAACAATTTCACATTTACTAATTTACGTATCTCAATAAAAAACACAAATTTCTTCGTTTGAACACCTTTTAATCAAAAAAAAAAATTGCAAAATAAAGTTGTAGTAGTACAATCTTATATTAGAGATAGCATTTAACAAGAAATGAAATGTGCAAACATATATAAATTTAAGGAAAGTTAACAAAACGTTTAAAATAAGTAGCAGCAATGGTGTCTTTAAACAAAAAAAAATT
>VUQR01014395.1:9003-22262 GCA_015108515.1 Hemichromis elongatus | reverse complement strand
GAGTGCAACCGGAGGCTTAAGACACAGCCCTGAGGCGCTCCAGTGCTGAGTGAGATGGAGGGGAGACATGTTTTTCCACCCTCACTGATTGTGGTCTGTCTGAATTTGAGGATCCACTGACACAGTGATGAGCTCAGCCCTAGATCCTTCAACTCAGTTTGCAGTTTGCTATCAGTCAGCTATCAGATTAAATTGGATCAAGCTGGTAATTACATGCAGTTGTTTGGTAGAATGTAATGATAAACTGTGATACATTAGGGAACATCGTGACAGTTTCTGCATGACTACGATTTAACTGCAAAATGACACAAGTGTTTGGCAACCTTTTATATAGAAATAGACCCAGAACACAGCAAGTTGACAGTCATCTTGAACATTTGTTGAATGTTAAATAGCAATTATTTGCAAACCTTTGCCAACACAATTTGAAAAATGGTTCTTTCAAAGTAAACTAAATGGTGGTATTTAACACGAATAAATCTGATCTTACCACTTGGCTGAAGTGGTATTCCAAACTAAGTCACCTGTGATGTTGAGCTGATTACAAATGCCTGTTTTAACAGCCCATGTCTGTGTTTTCTTTCCTCGTCCCACCCAGACCACCAGCAGTGGCAGCAGCAGGATGAGCTCAGACGGGGGTGGGCGGCCCGTCAAAGTGGGCTCCCTGGTGGAGGTGATTGGGAAGGGGCAGCGTGGCACAGTGGCCTACATCGGGACCACCCTCTTTGCCTCTGGAAAATGGGTGGGGGTCATCCTGGATGAAGCCAAGGGCAAAAATGACGGCACCGTACAGGGCAAGCGTTACTTCACCTGTGAAGAGAATCATGGGATTTTTGTGAGACAGTCACAGGTAACTACAGGTGTATTAAGTACATTTCTTTACCCCAGTATTTTTTTTTTTAAACAGATGAAAGATTTTGTTTATCTTTGTGCTGTGTGTGAGGACTGATATTTTCCTTTATTGTCTTCAGGTGCCTTTGGTTTTTGTTTCTTGGTTATTCTTTTTGATCTGCAATAGCTCCAAGTTTTTCTTCCTCAAAACACTGCATAATGTGACCATAATTCAACTATAGTGACCTGGAGGAGATGATAAAATATACATAACGCAAAATTACAATAGATTAATATTCTTCCTGCTTATGTTTTTTTTTTTGTAAATGAAAACTTCTTTCTTGTGAAAAGATCCATCTATATTCTTAACTGTGTATCCTGATCAGGGTTGCAGAGGGGTTAATTCAGTTCAGTTTTCTTTATATAGAACTAATACACAGCAACAGTTCAAGCTCACGCCAACAACAACTACTATAAATTTAATATCACTAATTCATCTAGTATCATGTCTTTGGGCGTGAGGAGCATGTACAGGTGTAGAATATGCTTTTAATAAGGAGATCTTCACTCTGTCTGTTCATGCATTAAATATTCATTAAAGGATGCTTTCTTGTGTTTACATCATCCGGCTTTGCCTAAAAATATCTTTTTCATCCATTTGATCTGTAATAACATGTTTAAGATATCTGATGTTATTACAGACCGCAGGATTAATATCTGAGTATTCATATTCTGGAAATATTAGGTGTTTGTCCTCCTTGGTTCTATAACCATATGTAGATGCCACACACTATAAAGAGAAGGAGTGAAGGAGCTGCTGGCGATCAGCAGATCATCTGCATACATAATATGGTTCAGAATATCTAGAACATTACAACCATGCACACAGTTTTACAGGCACACAACAGCTTTGCCAAAATATTAAAAGAACTGTGATAAAATAAAATTCCTCCTCCTCTAACACTATTGCTTAACCGACATGGGGATGAAATGCTGTCTCTTCATTTTACTTGTAACGTCTGGTTGGAATACAAATAAAACAGAACTCTCACAACGTATTCTGGCATCCCTTTATGACTCAGCTTAGTAAAAACAACTATCTACGTTTTACACATCAGAGGTTTTGGAAGCATAGAAAAAAAGCAAATACAAAGCGATGACTTCTTTTCTTGTATTTGTTTATAATTTCCTTCAAAGTATATATACACAGACCAGAAAAAAAGTATTTATCCTGCAGAAGTTTTTTCTCAAACGTTATGGGCCTGTGATTGTTACGATGGCATACTTTATCACCTTTACTCTTCATATGTAGCGCTAACAGAATAGGCCACACTGAATCTGGCAATAAATAAATAAAACTGTGTGGAAGGAGCAAAGTTTACAGTGAGGTTTTTGTTACTCATATGTAATCTGTAAACTACAACTCTATTGTTGCTGCTCTAATGTGAAACTGCAGTGTTACTACCAAAAAAATAAGTGATGAAATAAGTGATTTAATGATTTAATTGCATTAGATTTAGTGCTGGAACGAGCACCATTTTACAGTAGCTTATTATGATCAAATTACACAAAGTTGTTGCAGTCATCAAATCGAAACGAGATGTCTACATTGCTGAATCCAAACACATCAATCACTCTTTGGCAGCTCGTCACTTCGGGGCTAAAAAATCATTACCAATTAAAGTGATGGTGGTTGTACCGAATTATAGCAGTGTACAGTTTATACTTTGTGTTTTCTGTTACAGTCAATAGTAACTATTAAACTTTTTGATTTTACTAAAAAAAAAAGTGATACAAATTTAATGCTAAAACAAAAACATGAAAACTACGTAGAATTACATGTTCATGCATAAAATTCAGCTTTTCTATCGATTAGCTGTTGTGTCACTAATCCTCCTCTGCGTGTCTCCTGCTTGGCTTAAAAGACTGGCTCACTCGTGGCTCCCCTTTTGCCATGTGCCTCTTCATCTCTGTCACCTGCCATTTAACAGCAGTGCTCACTGTTGCGGTTTTGGAAGACATAACTAACCGTCTCTCTCCTGCGGTCTCAGATCCAGCTGGTTGATGATGGGGCAGACACAACATCTCCTGAGACACCTGAGCCGGGCACTGGCAAGGTTCCCAAAAGAGGTGAGAACACAAACACACACACATCCAGATGGTCATATTTACAGGTCGTCCTTAGTATTCTGCTGGTACTTCGTTATCAGTAAAATTTGAAAAAATGCCAAAACACAGTAAAATCCAGTTGACCCTGACCTTTCAGAGCCTGATGGTAAACGTGTATGCCATATTTGAAACCACTGAGCAGGGTTTATCCTCACCTGCTCTCCTGCTGTTTTTCACTGTGGTTTAGATGGACAGCTGAAGCACTTTGGTACATTTAGTATCTTATTACAGGGATGCTGCCTGGTTTTACTTTTGTGACGAGGGAATAACAAGCAAAAATTGTGGGTTTGAATCCCATACATGGTAAGTTAGCCACCAACCGAAGTCAAACTCTCCACTGGGCCACAGTTTAAACATAGCTGTTCTCTTTACTTACAGGACTTTTCAGATGTCTTGAGCCATCTCTCATCTCTTTGTATTTATCTTCCAAGGAGCCGGATTTATTTGCAAACTTTTAGAGCAGTAGTTTTCCAAGCTTCCTGAAGGTCTTTCAAAGTTGCTCTTTAGATATTGGTGCCTGGCTGTTTTCAGAGGAATGTTTTTATTTATTTATTTTTTGTTAAGCCACATAACACTGACCTGCGAGTCATTGAAGCATAATAAAGACACTGAGCTTGTCTCTGTAGCTCTACGCATTACAGATAACTTGGTAAAATTGCAATTTTAAGCATGTGGTTACTAAAAGCCTGATTTCTTCCACTTCATTCATTTAATCTATGTTAAAGATGTTAAAGGTAACACAGTTTAACGGGCATAAAGTTTATTTTTTTGGGCACAAATAAGTTGATTTCGAAAGAGTTATTAGCTGAAAACTTGGCACGGTGTGCAGCATCTCCTCCAAAAAATTAGGAAACTAGATAAATGGAGGACAAAAGAGGTGGTAGGTCTAAAATACAAAGATTTATCATTAATTTTAATATTAATTTTAATATATTAATATTTGTTATTAAAATTAACAAAACATTATCATGTCATGTCTTATCAACTGAGGGAATTATGAATGTGGATCTCAATGTGCATATGAGATATTAACACACACATATGTGAATTACACATTAATATCTCCCAACTAAACTACTGATGTTTTAGTAGTAAATACTTTTTTTGTGGGATTTTTGATGGACATCTCTGCCTTGAAAAGGAGGATTAAATGAGACTGGACAGTTGAATCAGATGTAACCTGGCAACAGGACACTTCTTCATTTAAAGCAGTGACGCAAGGAAAAAGCCTTGAAAGGCTGAGTGCTTCTGTAAATGCTGCTCTGCACCAAAATTCAGGGTGAAAGATGAGCAGTACGTGTAGCTGATAGGTATAGGTAATAACAATCAAGGGGCTCCAGTCTATTAGGGTGAGCTACTATGAGCATCCCACTATTACAGTTATTTTTTTACACCCCATAAATACATTTAAAAAATATCCATCTCTTGTAGTGGTACCTTTTTCAGTGAGGTTTAGATCCACTCTGGCTTCACCATTATTCATTCACATGTTATTGAATTCTTACAACATTCTTTCCCAAGTCTTCCCATATTACATCTTCGTATCTTCAAATATATTCAGCCAGTGTGGGTCTCAACTTTACATTTTCTCTTGTTTTGTCTGTTGTTGCTAATTTGTCTCCACATCGTGATGTTATCGCTGCCTGCCAATATTTTCTTGTGTTTAAACATA
This sequence comes from Hemichromis elongatus, assembly GCA_015108515.1. Taxonomy (NCBI): domain Eukaryota; kingdom Metazoa; phylum Chordata; class Actinopteri; order Cichliformes; family Cichlidae; genus Hemichromis; species Hemichromis elongatus. The sequence goes on along the minus strand of VUQR01014395.1, from coordinate 17,590 downwards.
AGAAAGTCACCCAAAAAAATAATGAAATCACTCAACCAACCAATTGAAAACAAGAAAATATATTAGAGTTGGAACTTCTGTCACCTTTGCACACTAATCTCTGACATGGAAGTTTCTCAAACACAATCACATTTATATTAGTTTTAGCATTTTCCGTGAGTGGAAAAGAGACACATTATTCAGACCATTACTATTACAGAAATCTTTCAGGATGCAGATTTCTGTCTCTTTTACCTGCTGCTCTAGCCATTATGTTAGTCACAGCCTTTAATTTGGAACTCTGCCAGCCTGAAAGCCAGAGAGAAAAGTTATTGTCTAAAGATTTGGCTTTTCTCTGAAAGTGATTTGTAAAAGGGCCTCTGAAAGTGATGGTGAGATTACCAGCATACAAATAACACTTTCCTCTAGTAACATGAGCAGGAAAAAAGAGCCATGGATAAGTGAATTTTAAATAAGGGTTCATACAGGTTTCAACAGCTGGCAGTCAGTGTTGACCATCTGGTGAAAGAACAATAAATGATGTTGACTCTGTTTGCGCCATTACCTGCTGCAGGACTTTTATAACGCTTAAAGATTTTTATCTTAATGTTCTGGGAATGCGTTTCTTACTTTCTTTGTTTCTTCTTTATCTCTTCAGAAATCCTGGAGTCAGCCAAGTCTGCTAAACTGGTGAGTCAGATAACACTGCACTGTGATGCAAAGTTTGCAGGAAATCGGAGGCAAACGTGGCGGCTGACTCCTGGGCATGCACAGCCACACATACACACACATTCATGCATACAGACCCCCACCTGCACACACAGCACTAAAGTAAGTGCTGTGTATTGGTGTTTATTGTTTGCAGATTTGCACTCTGCAGGGAGATTCATGTGTGACATATTTAATTCATGTCTGATGGCTGCTGTCAGACACGGTTGCATTTTCACAGGTTTTGTTAGTATCAGGTGTTTGGGGAAAGTGCCTGCAGTAGATTAGTATTTAATTTGGCTTGATCTTAGCATGGCTGTAAATTAAAAAGGTGACTCATATATGAAACTAGTGTAACACAACACCATGATGTGGTAAGTAGTTCTAATTTACAGTAAAAATGTGGAATATTATTTGTGGCTCTTTCCTCATATGTCTGAAACAAGTAATATTAATAAAATATTGAATTAACACTGCACACATACATCTGTAAATCTTTCCACTTTGTTCAGCTTTATGTAATTATAGTTTGCTTCAAATGATATTCAGTAATCCTTTAACGCTGAGTTTACCAAGTTTAGTAATGTGCTAAACCAAATTGTAGCTTTAGAGTGAATGATTTCTTTCTGCCCAGTAGAGGGCGCTGTTTACTCACAAAAGTCCCGTGTTACTTTGCGTGTTTGGTAGACACTAGAGGAAAAATAAAAAATCCAGCACATCAGAGCCACGAGTCAGCAGTAAAAAAAGCACTGGTCATTATATGATCAAACAAATAATTTTTTTGTGAGCTTGACTTTTGCGTCATTTTTCATAGGAATTTTTATATGTTTGTTAAATTCCTCTGAGATTAATGTCACATTTTAATAGAAATCTGGTGCTGAAGAGAAGTATCCTAGTTAAATTTACCTTAAATCTGCAGTCTAGTAATATGGTTTAAGAGTTCATTTTTGATGAAAAGAGCAAAAGCAAACATGGCTTATGGATGTGACTATAGTGATATAGGATATCTGGATTTAAAGCACTTTTGAGAAGTGGGTTGGAGTTAAACTTTGACATTGTACACATCGAGGCAAAAAATCTCTTTGCTCTTAAAGGGTAATGCGCTGACAGTCCTGTAATCAGATTAAAATGTCAAAAGACAGTTAACTGTAAGGTTTCATGTATGAGGACATAATAAAAATAATCTGGTCCTTACTTAGTGATAAAATGAAAACAGTCACTTTTTGTTGCTGTTGGTGGTCTTATAAGCTACTGAATCATGGTGGTGGTGTACCTTTACACGCCGCTTCTGATTTTTCATTCAGTTTTTGTTAAATGTATTACGACATGTAATGTGTCCTGTTTGTTGTTCATATCAGGTTGTGTTGATCTAATTTTAACACCTGGTAGGGATCAGATAATCTTTTATGTCCTGATATGTAAAATCTTACCCTTGAAAGAAGGTGTAATTCCTGTTTACAGAACAGAGTTCATATATTTGTAGGATGTCATGGTTTCCATTTTTATTGCCTGTGTCTTACTTAAAAAATGGAAGATCCTTTTTTTTTTTGTTGTTGACCAGCCAGCTAAATCAAATTATTAACAATATTATTATCAATAGGCAATGAAAATATTTTTAAACAAAAGTGTATTTTAATGTGTTTTTTGGTGGTTTTTAATGTGGAGAAAATGTACAAAATGAGAATGAAGAAGTGAGTGTGAAGATATTTGTGTTTGTGAAAGTTATTGAGGTCCAACACACAGGTCCAATCCACCATAGTTCCCCATCACCTCCGGCATGCCGTTGACAAACTCCTGATCTTTAACCTTCACCCTCCCTCCCTCCCTCCTCCTTCCTTTCGTCTTCCTTTTCGTCCCCTTTTACCGACGCAGCGAGGAGTGAAACCCAAAAAGGTGCTGCATGTTTCTCTAACCTCGGTACAGTGGTAATGTTATGATGATGACCGTAGTAACCATGGTAACCGTGGCTCTGAATGGCCTCGCTGCTGCATGGCAACGGAGCCGCACCCCTCATTTTACCCATGACTCCTAACACACCGCCATCTCTGGTCTTTGTACTGAATTGATCTGTGTTTGTATGAATGAAAGCTGTGTCTCATTACCTCACCGCTCTCTCTGCCCTGTGTTTGCATCGGTGCAGCTCTGCGTCACATTGTCTGTTTGGTCCTCTGCTTTTTGTGTACATTCAAACATGCTAAGTTAGGTAAGTGTCCAGAGGTGTTTAAAGGCATCAGACTCCAGCAACGTGCAGTGGTTCCTGGATGGCCCTTAGAGCTTGATTTATTTTTTTAACAACAATGGTTACCACTTACCACCCACTGCCTCTGCAAGGTTATATCTATAAAAGTTAAATGACACACATGATCTAACAACAAGGACAAAAAGCAGTGCATCATTGGAACATAACTATTTAGGCTTCAGATTAGGAATGTCAAACAGATTTTCCATTGTGCAACACATACAGCCCACTTTTTTTGTTTAGGTGGGCCAGAATGCTCTTTGTGTCGATGTAAAGAAGTTTAACTGCACATTTAATCTCCGCGATATCAAATAAAAAAACAAAGTACAATTTCAACAGTGCCTGTCAGCACAACTGTTACGATGTGTCCTCTCCCACTCATTAAAGCCTTGGTCTGCTGTTTGGCTGGCACGATGGGAAGATCGTCAGGTCACCTGTGTCCTGCAGGCTATAAAAGCTGGCCCAGGTGAACTGCTCAGTCTCTCTCTTCCACTCCACTACCATCAACCTCTTAGTGATCTTCGTGTCTTGGTTAGGTTATGTTTAATAATTTTTTTATATTTAAGTAAGGGGTAAAAAAGTTTGAACTCCCTTCTTGTCACCTACTTTGAGCCAGTGACGTCAACTCTCTGGACTTGAGTATAATAGACAATGAAAAAACAGGAAATTGTTGCCTTTAACTGTTTTTCTATTGGTTAATTACTTTGGTAGGGTATGAATGGCTGTGGGGAGGTCTGTATTAGTAGGAAATGTTGTGGAATTTCTGAAAATACAGTTAAAAGTCTAAAATTTATATCCTCCTTCACATTCTTCAAAGACCGGCCAGATTGGAGTCTTTGCCTGGCTGTTTCTGGCCCCCCGGGCCTTATGTTTGACACCTGTACTTTAGATTGTTTGATTGGCAATAGATATTTTTTGGTTCTAAATAAGCAAAATTTAATTTGTAAAATAAAAATAACTGTAAATATCAGGACATGTTTTGGGGTTCATTGGTTTTGGTCCTGCCCTTTCATTCACTCCACTGTCATTTTTTGGGATATTTCTGCTCTGTCTAGATACCAAGTTGTATATTCATGCATTTTTTATAACATTAACAGATTTTGCAACCTATTATGGGAGTTAACAGTTTTATACCCTGAAGTTTCTGTTTTTTTGAAGGAGATGGATCAGTTCTGTTCTTGGACTTTTAGTTTATTATGTTGAAAAGTCCAGTGTCTAGCCTTTGATTCGTGAATGGAACCCTTATTAAATTACTTTCTTTGTTACTAACTAAAGCATTAGTATTAGAAAATATTATTTCCTTATAATATTGTATTTGTTCCCTTCCGTCTGTCATGAGATCCAAGCTGGCCGTTTGCTGCTCTTTGTCATTCCTGGCTGACTCATACATGCAGACGTTCCTTAAAAAATGTCAGAATGCGACTGAGGTGAAATGAGCTGCCCTCCTTCCTGCAGTAACCTGCAGAGTATAGATTTTCCGTCAGTTCGGTTCTTCTTTATCGTCTCTGGTCTGCATCTTCTCCTTGGCAGGCTGACTTTGAACATCAGTAGGGAATTTTAAAGCAGGAGGATTAAATGTTCAGACACAGAGCTGGTGAAACTGAGGTAGAATAGGAAATGTTACAGAGAAGACCGAAATGGAAACTGAGTGAAGTAAAAGCAAAGTAAAATGCTTTTGCACTGCTGTCCTAAAGATTGACCCCTAAGTGAGAACTGTCACAGACTGTTAGCAATATTTTTTTTCTCAGCTGAGTGTTCGGGATTATTTATGCTTTCTGGACAGTAATTTTATCTCCTTTTGTTTAGTTGAAGCTGCACTGCAGTGACCTCGGAGGCAGCGATCTTCCCCCTGTGTGCTGGGAAAGCAGGAACCTGATACATCTCCACCCATCTCAGCATCCACTCTGTCTGTCGGCCTCTCTCACTCCATCACCTTCAGAGTAGCACTTAGTCTGTGTGCTGGAGAGAATTTGAGTGGATTATGGAAAAAATGTATTTTAATATTTTAACAGGACGGTTTCCTCTAAGCTGCTCTGTAATAGATACTCATAAGCTGTTTTTCTTTCTGCCTCAGCAGCCTGAGGTCCTGTTGCTTGTTTTGTTTTTTTCTCTCCACAATCAGATTCCTAATACTCTTAAACATCGCCTGTTTACTAAAACCTCATTGGACATTTTCTCCCCCCTTTTTTTTGCCTATGACGTGAAAGTATTTGAGGTTTAAAGCTCACAACTAATCAGAGTATCTTACACTTTGTGGATTAATCCTCTTAGAGATCCATCTTTCTTCCTGCTGAGCTGTTGGTGCAGAGCAACAGATTAGTGAAACTGAGGAAGATATCACAATAGCTTCCTTAGACGGCTCTTTAGGAGACTGTGGAACTATTAAATCCCCTTTTTAAATAAAAAAATTCCTTTTGCTACAGTTAATGTTACTTTTAAAGTTTGTATCTTATGTCTGACTGTCATGATGTTTTATGTAAGGCTTTCTCAACCTCTGTACTCTGTTATATCTCTATGTCAAGTGAGCTTGGTTAGGTGCAGTTCAAAAATAGCAAGACTCACTAAGAAAGGTGTACCTTATAAAGCCACTCAGGTGTCACCCCCCCCCCCCCCCCTTTTGTTTTTGTCAGCCTCATTTTAATGAACCTTTTTTGAGGATCTGCCAGTGTTGCTAGGAGACGAGAGGCTTGCATCAGCATGGCTGCTCATTTTTCCCTCTCACCTCCATTTACAGCCCTGCCCTCCTCTGTCTCACATCATTTCTTATCTCCCCTGTCTGTCCCCAATCACCACTTTACACCCATCCCTCCCTCCCCCTCTGTCTGTCTGTGTTAGAGGTGGTGATGAGTGGGTGAGCAGCAGGGAGGGAGGAGGGCACACAGTGATGTAATGCAGGAGCAGCTGACAAATCCCAACAAGCAGAGAGAGAGAAGAGGGGGGGAAATGAGACAGAGGCTTGGAGAGGGAGGTTAGGGGAGAAGAGGCGTCTCCTGTTAAGCAGGAAACGGCAGCAGGCTGGAGGCTCGCGGCAGAGGGATGTTTGAGTCCTAATCAGAGCCGAGAGCAGAAGAGAGGTGCTGACAGAGGGCGCCGGCAAATGGATTATGAGAGAAAGAGGACATAAAGGAGGACAATAGCAGGAGGAAGGGACGAACAGAGGGAGGGAGAGGGAGCCTGGGAATAAATCGCCGCGGCCATTTGCACCACTGCAGCTCCCCGGCCTGAGCCGCTGCCTGTCTGACTGTTAAGCTTCAGCTTTCCGCCTGTCTGTTCTGAACCCGCTGTCTGTGGATCTTTGCCTGTTTTATCAGCTTCCTGTTTGTGTGTGTGTGTGTGTTTCTGGGTGATTGTGTGTGTGTCTTTTTTTCTTGCAAAAATGATGAGACAGACTCCTGCACCCCGGAAGGTACAGAATTCCATGTGATGCTCTTTTTCCGTCGGGTATCTTGTGTTGTTACCATATTTTTTGTTTTGCTGGCAGAGCTGTTGTAAAGGTCATTGTGTTTAAGGTGGAAATTTCCGTTTTTTTCCATTTTTGCCCAGACCATTGATATTTAATATTCCCAGCATAAAAGTAAAAGTGTTTGCAGATCAGCTGTGTGCTTTCTTTGACTTCAAAGTTTATTTTGCCCATGCTGTTGGTGGCTGTCCATGCTTCTACATGTGTTTGCAGTTGTTAAGTTGTCATGTTTCATATTTATCGTTTTATCTAGCTTCATCACACAGAAGCATTGTCTTACTCATGACTATACGTTGAGTTCCATCATTGGTTGCAGATGTGGCAAAAAGGCAGATGTGATTTGAGTACAGTTTGTTCTGGGAACTACAGCACAACACCGTGGTTTGCCGGATGCCAGGTGGTACAGCTATAAGCTTGGGCGAGTTTCTGATGGATGGTAGTGCTTTAATCCAATACAGAATGATAACTAGCCTTAGCCCAGATGGAGATGTATGGAATCAGTGTATTGAGGGCAGATAGTGGATGATAATGGGAAGCAACGGATCATTTTGCATGAAGATGGTGGAAAAGACACAAGTGTCTGGTCGGGTTTGGGTTAAATGGTCACCTGACTAGTTTAAATGCTGAACTACTGCACCGAGCACCTCCTTGCAGACAAATTTTTATGAAAAATGCCAGCTTGTCTCCTTAAAAATACTTGCTAACCACTAGTGAATCTGCAGAGTGTGACACAAGCCATAAATAGAGACTACCAAAGTAAAAGTTTTAAATGTGGTGGTTACATTCACTTATTTTGGTGGCATTCTCAAGCTTCACTACTGGTTGGTGGTTATATGGCAAGTGTTTGCAGACAAGTTGGTATCTCTCATTAAAACTGTAGTGGACCGTGGCAGTCTGCTACCAAAACCAATCACAAGGACGTTGTGGTGCAGCAACTTTGCAACTGGTTTCAACAACCACTCGCCACCCCACTGAGGAAAACACATTCCTCACAGGGGGTTGTTGGCTGGTCTATAGGCCTGGGTGACTGAAGACTTGTGGACAAGTTACCATGGACTCTATAGTTTGACTGTATTTTCCATTGTCGTCCTTGAGGTAGGAAATCAAAAATAGTGTAACCCAGGTCTGTTATACAATGCAGTGTTTCTTGACAGGATTTACAGTTAAGCATGTAATCCACCCTGCTGTGTAGCATGTCTGAAACACATGTTGTTCCCGAACGCTGCTGTTACCTCAGCAGAATGAATGTAGCTCGACAGAAATGAAGCTAACTGAGATTCAATGCGGTCATTGAGGTCACAGCGGCAGTACCAGTCAGTGTCTCTGTTGTTGCCAAGGCTGTGGTCATATGAGTGGATGAGATGAGGCCGGAGATCAGCTAAGACAATAAAGATCATTAGAGAAACAGCAGAGCAGAGATCTGTATAGATGATAGTAATATAAGCAGAGAAGGAGTCTCGTCAAGAATAATACAGTTGAAACCCTATTGATGTGAGTGAAGCAGCAAATATTCAAGGATGCCCTAAAGTCATATCAGCTTCATCCACCCATTTTCTCCTGGTTTTTATTTATTTGTTTCTGTGATCTTTCTTCACTATGACTTTGCCTTGAATCACTAACCCTGGCTGTTTGTTTCCTTCCCTTCCCTCCTCTCCTCCTGCTGCCCTTTGACCTTTACCTGCTTCCTCTCCTCCTCTTCAGACCACGGCCAGAAGGCCAAAGGTGAGCCCAGTCTTCAGCATCATCAGGGTTTCCGCCTCCTGTCAGTCTGCATTATTTAAACACGTGATTGTTATTTTCACTTCCTGAGCCAGATCAGATTTATGCACATAACTGCTCGTTTATAAAACGAATCATATTTTTGTTTAAAAGCATAAAAATGTTCTAGATGGTCCACTTTATTTTTACAGATTTAACTTTTTTTTTTCAACACTGACTTATGTCAACACTACATTTATTCATCTAAAGATTGCTCTGTTTCTTATTGCTTTCCATCTGCTGCACACCAGTTCCCAGTACTGTTTTCATATATTTTCAGAATATTTTCTGCACTTCTCCTTTAATATTACATCAGTATTTCTTCTTTCTTTCCTTTTTTTTTTTTTCTCTTTTTTTTTTTTTTTTTTTTTTTTTTTTTTTTTTTTTTTTTTTTTTTTTTTTTTTTTTTTTTTTTCTTTTTTTTTTTTTTTTTTTTTATTTGT
>VUQR01014394.1:53757-65030 GCA_015108515.1 Hemichromis elongatus | reverse complement strand
TAAACCAACACCTGCAACACTGAGAGAGCATTGGCTGAGAGTCATTTTTGTGTGTGTGTGTGTGTGTGGTATAGTAAACTTAACATCACTACAGTGGAGTTAGATTATTGGAATCACACACTAATTGGGTTGCCATGTTAAAAGCACTTTGATGCTGGATGTGAGTTTATTTTGTGGCTGGATGGAGCAGTGTAGCATTGTAATATTTCTGTGTGGCGCATATATTTACATATTCCTTCATGGATTTAGGATTGAGTTGAAATTGAGCCCAGGAGTTTCTGCCTCTGGTGAATTTAATTTGTTATGACACTTTCTTTTTTTTCTGGTGTAGAAGACTGAATTATCTTGTGTGTATGTCTGCCCACTTGCACATGCACCCTTGGAGACATTCCTCAAAGCAACGGCTCATTTTCGGTCTTTAAATATGCTGAAAGTCAGAAGCCTGCACGCTACACACGCATATACACACGCCCACCCACCCACGAATGCGCACACACACACACACACAGATACCTCTATCTATCTACAAACACGGCAGGTATGAGAATGGGTGTAGTGAGGAGAGTCTTCCCCTCTCACTCTGCAGGAGATAACACACTCTCCTTTGGAGCATCTCAAGGACTCTAAAAACAGTGAGAAAGGGAGAGAAAGATTGTAACTGTCCTCCAAAAATGAGTTTGTTCTAGAACTTTCTGGCAATTGCACACTGAACTGTTTCGTTTATGCTCATTTTTGGTCATTTTGAAATGCACTTGGATACTCAGAAGGGTTTAGATAAGGTTCAAAGCAACGAGCAGCTGCGGTAACGACACACATTTGTTGTGTCATGCAGCGGCTTAAGACTTAACTTTAAATTCCATGCAGTAGCCCAGCTTGTGCAACACTGGTTCAGCATCAGCATCATACTCCTAATAAGGAACTCAGTGTTAATATAATGTGCCCACACTGAGTTTTCTCCAAGGGGACACATTTTAATGACCTGGTTCTCTTTCAGCTAGCAGTGGCCATACCTGCAATACAGCATACGTTACTTATTATTATGACTGGAAACAGCATGGGGTTATACAAGTGAGAAGACAGGACACTCAGTGATCAGCCAGTAGCAGCCCATATGTGGATTGAGAGGCTGAGGATTTAACCACTTGACTATCTTGGCACCCCACCAAAGGTTTGGTTTTTATGGATGGGATTGACCCTTCTTTTTTCCTCCCATGCAGCCTGCTCCTATCTCTGTCTCCCGCTGCCTTCATTGTCATCTTTCTCTCCAAGGTACTTTGCACAGACCGCTAAACTGTTAGAGCATGCAGAGCTTTCTCAATAGCAGAGACAAAGAGGGATCATCCATTTGAAGTTACAGAGAATTCCCCTGTGAGAACACCTTCACTCACTGTCCGAGTTCACAGATGGATAGAAAGTGACATGTTACTAATATGTGTTTTATAATTGTTTCCTGCAGGGATGTAGACATCAAAATGACTTTAATTACACATGCAAGCATTCTTTACTGGAGCTTAATTTAATAAAAGAAAGTTTTCAAAAAAAGCTTTATTTTAACAAATGAACACATCCCATGTCAAATTGTATACAGCTTGTTTTTGATGACAGCCGGTATTTTAACTTAAAAAATGTTGTTTCATTAGTGGTTATAGATTTGTATTTCAGCAGATAAAAACATAAAGATAATGTATGGGTTAATGATTACAAACCTCATAGTAGCCACACCCCAAGAACAACAAAATAAAAGAAACATAATTTTAAATTATTTACGTGTTGTGTCAAGCTACATAATCTCAAAAAGATTAAAACCAAAATTGGGTTCCAAGCCTGCCTTCATATATCAGGTCGATTGAATTGATTTGTCCTCCTCTGTGACATGACTTTCAATTTTGTGAAATTTGCTTATTGATTGCTGATCTATAAGGATAAGCCTTCAAATTTTATGTGAATCAAATTTCCTTCTTCCATATTTCTGCCTTTGAAGTATTGCCATCAGTCATCTGATACTTTTCTGGTTGCCTGCTCCTCACTCAGGCTCTGGCACTCACTCATACATGCATACTCAGTCAATACTCACACACTCCTATAGTAGCTATCTGCATAAACACTCAGCAAAGAGTCAATGAAATGAAAATGATAAAATGAAACAAAAAGGTATGAACACATGCACATGCGCATGCATGCCCACACACACGGAGACACACATAACCCTGCATGGATTTAATTGCTTCTGTGTTTGTAATTACGGCTCTGCAGGAAGTAGAACAGAGCACCTGGGTGCCCTGCAGTGGAATACACTCTGAATGAACTCTCCGTGTTAAAACCTTTCTAATCTTGGAAATAAAGGTTGAACAACTCTTGCCTGGACAGCTCAAATCTAATTCAAATACAAGCTGATTGCATTTCAGATATTTATGCTTTCCAGAGTGGCCTATTTTCACATAACACACTAACCATTACTTATTGCTTTTGGGTAATACTGTATGCGTGATCATTTTGTATGCATATTTGCTTTTTCAAGCAGATTTATTCAGGAGCTTTTGGATTTACTCTGCTGTTGTGTTTCAAGAAGAAAAACAGGTATTTCTTTTGTGTCCTACTTTTACTCATCTGGTTTGCCTGTGTAGGAAAGCCCAAAACAGAGTTGATTTGCATGCTTTAGTATGTTCAGTGTTTTTCTTATAAGCCCAAAGTAAAGAAATATCTATTTTAGATAAAGTAAGATGTAACAAAAACACTTGAGTGAGGACAAATGAAAAAATGATTATATTAGCTTATGTCTACATAACGTTTAAAACAAAATGTGCTATTTCAGCCTGTTTCAGCCAGGTGAAAAAAGGTCTCAGTGCAGTCAAAAACAAGTGCATCCTTACTGTTTCTATAGCAAATAAGAAGTTAAGTAGTAGCCAGGTGTTGCTAATGAGATGTACTTGATTAACTGATCTTCAAATGTGACCATTTCCTGCAGATTTACCCAATGGTCAGACTGAGCAATGGTCAGACAAGGACATCAACTCAACGGTTACAGTTCATGACGGTAAAAACAGACTGAACAAGCATAGTTTTCCAGGAGAAAGACTCGTCTCACTACAAAAAAAGAAGATTGTTGAAATAATTAAAATACATGGTGGTGATTTCCTGTTTCATATGTTAAGCTGGCCTGAGTTTCTCATTATCGTGTTGTGCATCGTGTAGTATGTATAAAATCAAACCTCTTGTAAATCCTTTCGCTCATCGTGAGGGTGTCAAGCAGCCTCTCACACTGGGCATGCGCAAACACAGAAATGAAAGTGAAAAGACAGAGCAGAACGGCAGTGTAGCGTGTGATCTGGACACAAACGATGGAGGCAACCTTGTAGAACTTTGGGAAGCTCATGTGAGAAATTTCGACGTGGCCTCATGAAATTATCACGACCACAACAACCGTGAAAAGAGTTGAATCAATCACAGCTGCCTGGTCAATGTTTTTCATTAGCAATTCAGCAAAGTTGATGGTGGTGGTGTGTGTGTCTGTGTGAGTGAAAGACAGAGAGAGAGAGAGAGAGAGAGATTTTGTGTTATAAGCTTAATGTTATGGACGCAAAGTGTTGGCACTCAGGTCACATAAGAGAATTGGGCCCTATAGTGTAGACCTTGCATGGTGACCTACAAACTTCTAACCCCTGCAATTCAATCGTACAGTTTGAGCAGGAGCTGAATAATGCAACTGAAAAAATCGCAGTGTATGCCCAGCTTTAGGCTAGCCCCTCTATGCCTTCTCCAATTTTGGTGATTAAATACAGTCAGCCGCAGGTTTAGCTCAGTTAGATGAGCGTGCAATCATATATCGCATGGCTTAGAACAGCAGCCCCAGGTTCAATTATGAACCACGGCTCTTTTTAAAAAAAAAAAAAAACATTTTTAGTTAAAATTCCATCTAGGATTAATATAGTTTCTCTGATTCTGATTACTGAAAACCCAAACAAAACATGCTATAAAGGCTCTAATGTAAGCGTCCTGTAAATGTTGGTGATCCAGAGCCGACACAACAGAGCCAGCAGTGCACGGGCAGGAATGTAGAATGGGATGGGCGAAACTTCAGTATCTTCTATGTACTATTGCTGTGTGATTTTTATTACTATTAGTGAAGGATAATCACCACAGAGCCAACATTGTTAGCTAGCGTTAGCTGAGGTTAGTTCATAGACTTCAGACTGTTAGGCCGTTTTTAAATACTCAAGTACCTGAGTCCGTACTCCCGTTCTCGCGAGTCCGGACTTTGTAAGTTCACACTGGAGTCTAGACTTCCCGAGAAGGCAGCGCAATCGTTCTACAATTGCAACGGCAGTGTACTCGATGACATCACAGCTCCAGAGTTTTTACTGCCATCTCCTCTCAATTTAACTGTCATTAATATTTCCAATGGAAATTACACATGATGTAAAAAATTACATATGATGTAGTAGATATTAAACTTAATTTCTCTTAATAAAAATAATACAAATGTATGCCTGAATAAAAACAAACAAGTGAAATGTTAGAACGCTTTTATTTTAATTTTAGTAAATGCTCGAAACCTACAATGGATAGCATTAACAACCTGCTAGCTGCAAATAACCATGTGCATTTTCGCATGATTATTAACAGACAAAATGAAATACATAGTTTTTTATACGAGATTGCTGCAAAAATGCAGCCTTACCTACTGTCCACCCTACTGTTACTCATTTTATATTAAGATTTAAAAATCTAGTTGGTATTGGTATGGCAAGTAGCCTTCAGTAATAGTAATATATCACACAGCAATTGTAAATTCATGTAGTTGTAAGAACCATGACAATATATAAATATTCCAAAGTATTCAGCCAACGTTACTCTCATTGAGTAACTTAATGCTAGAAAATACATTATGGGCCATGTAGTCTATAATCAGTGGTGAAATACATTTTAAAAGTTTCCTTCCCAACACTGACGACTTCTGGAACAATGTCCTGTGGACAGACAAAATCAAAGTGCAAATTCCTGGCCTCAATTAAACACAGCATGTCAGTACAAACATCTCATACCAATCGCCAAGCAGAGTGCTGACGAGTGATGATAAGGGCTTGTTTTTCAGCCATAGGACCTAGACAACTTATAGTCAGTGAGGCTACAAACTACAAGCTCTTTGAGTTCTCTTCCTCTTTCTGTGTAGCCATCCATCCAAACGCATGACCAGAACTGGGCCATGCAACATGACAATGAGCCCAAGCATAGCACCTATTACAGAGCTCAACTTGACTGAAATGCTGAGGTGGGACCTGTGTCTAAGATCTGGCAGAGAGCTGTGCATAAATGAATATCACTAAACCTCAAAAAATGTTGTTAAGAAGAGCAGGAGACTGATAAGGTCCTATAGTAAACAACTACTTCAGGCTATTGCTGCTAAAATGGTTCTGCAAGCAACTTCATTGTGGACTTTACTTAGTTTTTAAGGCACAGATTCCTTTTTTTATGACTGTAAGATACTTTCCATGCAGTCTTTGGATTTTTCAAATTTTTCATTAAACATTCTATTTAAGAAACATTACACAACTCATATAATGTGAGGTTATGTGAGTTATATCAGTTCTACTCATTTTTCTTTTTTATGGTCGACTTGTGGTGGCAATGTTTACATTTTTTAATAAATCAGAAACAGTGAGTGCCACTTTTTCTAACAGTTTCTATAATCTAATGCTGCCATTAAAGCCATAATTATGTTTTTTTTAATCTAGTGAATAATTACAGGGTTTAGTTATGTATGTTTGTTTAGCAAAAAACCGTGGTAGCTATTATTTTACTGTAATAACAGGGTAGGTATGGAATTTATCTCACACTCACACACGTACATCACCTTTACAAAGCTTTGAAAGTCCTCAGAGTGAAACCTCACCACTTGAAAGGCTACTTGGACTCTTGCTAAACTGAAAACAGAAACCTAGCTCACTTGTTTGTGGATTGAAGTCTGGCACAACAGGTGTGTGTTTGTGAGTGAGTTTTTGATTTTTATCAAGATATAATTCCCAAGAGATGGAGGTAGGAGGGAAAGAGAGGGAGAACCAGAAACCAGCCTGGAGAAGTGAAACAGCACAGCCCACATTTGGCAATGGTAAATGGACTGCTACTTATATAACTCTTCTTTTTAGTCTAAGTGAGCTTTTTACTACAAACCTCATTCATCCAATCACACACACACGCACACACACGCACACGCACACACATACACACACACACACACTCCAACGAATGCTCCAGGGATCAAGTTGGAGTTGACTATCTTGCCGAAAGATGCTTCAGCATGGACACTAGAACAGTTGGGGAATGAACCACTGACCTGTGGATTGCTAGATGTCTACTTTCTGAACCACAGTCACCCCTTCTACACACTACATTTTGGGTTGATTCCAGTCAAAAGTCCCCAGCCTCTCATTCTGCTACAAATTACAAATTAATCTCAATTTTTAGAGCAATATACATGCTGGAAAATATATATGTACAGTTATAGGAATGGAGCACTTTCTCATACTTAGTTATGAAAATTCTGCACACACTGCAGTTAGTAGTACTGTAATAAGATGCTCCATTAGTTTGTGTCATGCTAGTGGCAAAATGTAGCAGAGGAGCGAGAGGTATAAACTGGTGGTAATTGAATACCAGGATCCCAGTGGGAAGATGAAGGGTGTCCACGCTATTAGACTGAATTAGCCACCTTCTCCCACAGGAGCACACGTTTAGACACTGAGCACTCAAGTGCTTTTTGTGTGTGTGTGTGTGCATGTGCAATTGTGCAATTTTTTTAGGACCTGCGTTTTTAGATACGTGTGTATGAGTCAATTTTCACTTAATACATACTTTTGGCAACCTTAAACCTATCTCGTCAAGACAGACCTTGAACCTTAATTTGACATTGGTATTCAAGAATAAGCTATTAGTGATTAATAAAAATTCATAAATTAAAAGATTAGGTTGCTTTTCTAAAAAGAAATAGGGCTATGGTTGGATCCAAAGTAGGTTGCGTGCATGCAAATGCAGGACGGAATGGAGGCAGGTGGGTTAGAGAGCAGACATAAAATACTATAAAAAAAAATATGATGTTAAACTTCAAACATAAATATATAGATTACAGATAATAGGAGCAATAGAGAGGAAAAGATAGCACAAGGCATAAAGCCAAGGCTAGTTTGGCAAAATGTAAATTTTTGCATTATTCAAATCCAGTTAGGTGATTCCCATTGCAACTGAGTCACCAAGTGCCAAGAACTAATGGAGCTTTGTGTGTGTGTGTGTGTGTGTGTGTGTGTGTGTGTGTGTGTGTGTGTGTGTGTGTCTTTATGGGCTATGTCTATCATGGCACACTCTAAATACTGGAATGCAAAGACAATCTATTTTTTGCTTCTTTAGAGTCTATAACTAGCTCAAACAGAAGGCCATAACAGGCTGTTATGGTCATAGAGGAATAGATAAAAGACTGGAGGAGTATTTGGATAGAAAGCATACTTGAATAGAGTATTTCAATGATGTATTGTGTTAATGGGCAATCTAGAGCAATCATTATCTGAATAATGAATGTAGAGGGCTTGTATGTAGAAAATGATTAGTAATTGAGACTCTACTCTAGTCTAACTGATCTTTGCTTACCCTCACAAAAAAAATATTTGCCCAATGCTGAGCTTGTATTGATTTAAGTATTTAACACAGCTATTATGCACAGGTTCAGTGATGCAATTCACATGCAGTTTTGACTTGTTGTTGGCACCACATCAAGAAATAAACAGATAAACAGATTATGATATTTATGTTGTACACTAACTGAAACTAATTGATGGTCTATCCTTTGTTTGGACTGACAGCTTCAAGACATGGGCAATTTCTGGATTGAATTTTTTCTTCTGTCACCTTAGTGAATAGCAAAGATTTATCTCAAGAACTTCCTAATGTGTGGTTCCATTAATTTTGTCAAATGTTATTTTGTCTTAATTCCTTTTTCCTTCCTGCCTATAACTTGTTCATCTCTCCCTCCATTTTCATATTACAAGCATTTTGCTCAGCATATTAACTCTTCAAATATTTTATGTTTTTCCTGCATTAAACGATGTCAGAACCAATTGTACTTACATGCATTGTCAGTGCAGTATGACATGCATCTAACATTTAAGCTGGAGTGACACTGGAGAACTCAACCTGAAGTCACGTTTCAGTACACTGCCTAGCTTTACTTTTAACAAAAGCAAAGCTAGGCAGTGATAAAAAGTAAATGTTTAATGTTCGAGATCTATTAAGGCTTTAACACTAGAACAGCCAGCGGGAGTAATTTTGGGCTTGTCCTGGAACACTACCAGTGATGGCAAAGAAGACCAACCTCACAGGAGGCTACATGAACATAAGTGTCTAGTGACAGTTTGATGATATATCAGGATAGAGGTCCTCAGATTATATAAAAGAAGATATTGCAACAGTTTGGAAAAATTCTGATTTGCTTCCGGTTTTGACTCTTTCTCTTCCTATACCAGCACTGATGCGGAGCTTTTGCGTTTTGAGTGGTGACAAATATCGTTCATTGAGCATTAATGCCCTCATGGCTGGTATAAATAGTACGACGATCACTGTTTATGCACATCACAACCAATGCGGCAACTATAATGGGGCCACCCGTCTGTACCCCTCCTCAGCTGTGCTCTTAAGGCCTGAAACGCATCCAATGCAACTACTCTGCTCCAGATTTCACTCTGTATTTCCTTGAATTAGTTCTCTCTGGGCACTCTGCTCAGTATAGCTACAGTTACCCTGCTCCTCTGCACAGTCAGCAACCTGCCCAGCTTTCCATGCATCCAGCCACACACTTTGCCCGCTCTACCATGGGTCAATATCACAAGTGCAACTGGTTCAGTTTTATTCACTATTTAAATATAGCATGGACTTTCAAAATATCTACAGCTGGTCTATCCATGGATGTCCTGCAGAATCTGAGAAAACCGAACTCATGATTAAGAATATTTAGAGTTTGAGTACACCATTACATTTATATCCATTAAGTGTTATATCAACAAAATTATCTGGCTGTGGAAGTAATAATATTTGCCATTTTTGCATCATTGTCATTGTTTTTCTACTTAAAGCACATGATAGAGAGTATCACATGTGCCTTCTGTGCCAATGACTCCGTTAAACACTGCTTAGATAAATGAGTATGAATGTCTTAATATCATTTCATTGGGCTCATTGGTCCTATTTTTGTATTACAAGTATGGTTTCAAATAATAATATATGTGCAGTGTTTCATCACACGAGATTCAAGGCTTATACTTGAATGACACGTTCCAATGAGATAAAAAACACAGAATTTGTGCCTGCTAAGAAATAGAAGAATTTATAATGTTTCCTTGTTAATAAATAGGATTACTTTAGTGGGAACTCTTGTTTTATGTAATCTGATTTGATTCTGATATGAATCCCATCTGTTTTTATGAGTTATTGTTTAGAAACCAAGTCACTAGAGACCAATTTTATGTATATTTGCATCAGAAACTGGAAAGAGGTGGGTGATTATGCAGTGGGTTTCTCAAACGGGAAGTGAAGCAGATGACACAGCTATAATTTGGTCTCTCAGATGCTCCATCGACAGTCTCAGCACACACTCCGCCGCTCTGTCACTGATGGAGAGTCACGACTTCTCAAGTTTAAGAAATATGCAAGCACACACCAGCAAACACACATGGAGAAACACTCACACATAACTTTTGCGTCTCTTTAAGCCTTCTGAATTAAAGAGCTTCCACATCCAGACATCACACACACACACACACACACACACACACACACAAACATACACATAATTTAAAAGACTCCGAGTCATGAAACCACATAATGAATAGTAATCATAGGCATTTCCATAACGCAAAACATAATCCCTGATGAAAATTCAAACGAAGAAATGAATTATAGAGGGGGAAAACTGCCAAGCATCAAAACAAGTGCAATAATGTAATGAATGATAATGCGAGGGAAATGATAGAAGGTTGGTAGTTAGTGGGACGTGTGAATGCTCAAGGGTGAGGAGAAATTCTACATGGATCTGCACATGTGTGAATATATACATTCACCTGGGATTTATATGTTTTGGTGTCACAAAAATACAAGCATCATATCTAGTCAGTGTGCCTTTAAATGTTCATCTGCATGCGTAGGTGGGTGTATGCGTTTCTATGTGTGACTTTGTGTGTGTGTGTGTGTGTGTGAATGTAATCTAATGGTTTATGCAGTGAAGTTAGAGCTTATTAAAGCGAGTGTAAAGCAGAGAGAGTGTAATTACCAAACATAAATGAGAAGCTCTCACCCAATGCATTAAATTACCCTGAGAGAGGAATGCCAGCTGATAATTGGACTTTCTCATCTCTGTGCGTGTGTACGTGTGTGTGTCTGTGTGTGTGCGTGCGTGCGTGAGAGAAAGTGAGAGTCGGTGAGTGAGTGGCAGAGTATGTGTGCGGGCATCCATGTCTGCATACACGTGGGCACAAAGATGAACACCATCTTAAGTTACAAGGTGTTTGTAGGATTTTATATTTGTATTTGAGCATGTGTAAGTACTGATAATATTTTATGGTGCAAGTGTGTGTGTTTATGCGAGTGTATATCCGATGTCCTTCCTCTCTGGGCGAAGCTGTTGTTGCCTCTTGCACAATTCCAAGGTGTTAAATCCATCAAAACTCCAGTGGTGACAACCCATAGTTTACTCTAGGTTTACCACCCCTGAGTGTGCATGTATTTCTATCAGTTTGTGTAACACAAAGAGTAAAAATATGAAAACATGCTATTTATCCACGTGTTGAAGCTTTAACCAGAGTCTTTTTTTATATTCCTTTCTCTCATTTTTGTGTAAGTGTGTGTGTGTCTGTGTGTGTATAGGTGAAAGATTAATTGTGTATTGGTGTTAGTGTGTCAGCGGAAATGAGGGCTTGTGTATCCCGGGAATGTTTGTGATAAAGACTGATCGTCTATCAATATATGTGAAACACAACATAAATTCAGCAATGTGGGTGGTTCAGTGGCCGGAGATATGTATACCAAAGATTTTGTGTGTGTGTGCATGAGTGTTTGTGTGTTTCTCCCTCTTGTGTGTCCCTGAGTGCATTTCCCCCCTCCTACTCCCCTCTCTTTCCTCTGCACTGTCCTTGCAGTGTCCTTCTCTCTGCCTCTCTATCCTGCTCTCTCGGCATCTCCATCTCCTGCCCTTGCTCTTGCTCTTTCTATCTTTCCGCGTCTTCGGTACGCCCTCCACA
>VUQR01014394.1:23465-51155 GCA_015108515.1 Hemichromis elongatus | reverse complement strand
TCTTCTACAGTATTGTCACATTGCTAAACTGAAAAATATTTTCCACCTTTAATCTAGTAACCTAAATGTCTCCTTTTCTTCACGTAAACACATCAGTAATTATTGTTATTATTAGGTGTAGTAGTAGTAGTAAGGAGATGAGACATTTGACTACCTTAAGATTCTTCCTGTGCAACTAGCGAGTGTTCTTGCATCACTGGGTGTGTTTACATTTACATTATATTTGGGAAAAAACAGTTGCAGTATCTCCATTTTCTTAACCTCAAGTGGTTAAACAAGTTTTCCCCCCTTTAGCTGGAACAGTTTTCTTGTCTAGTCCTGTGCTTTGTTGGAAATTGTTGAAATAGTTCCTTTTAAGTGTCAAATAGCAGCAGACTGATATATACCTCAGACATGCCTGGGCTTGCTTCATCTTTGCAAGTTGTAGGTAGTGTAAACCTATGGCACTGCTATAGCAATGATATCGCATTGTATGACATTTTTACATAATGTAAAAACTAATGTTATATTTGGACAGTATTATATGGCACAGCCCTATATCCCACCCTACATGCAATATGCCCAATATGTCTACGTGATCAGCAGGTTGAGGGAGATTATGTGTTTCCGGGTGGTACATGGTGTTCTGCTTTCACCAAATAGGAAGAAAGCAGTGGGCCACATGAGGCACACACCTTTTCTGTGAAAAGCAGATTGCAGTAACCAGACTGCAACTAAGAGTGCTGTTTGCTGCTTAGCTGGGCTCACTAAGCCCTCTACCATACCTCTCCTTCAAATGAAATACAAGAGGAGTCATCAAGACTGCGCAGTTGAGAGTGAAACGTCAGTGTATCACATTGCAGTTCAGTGCACAATTTAACATGTTAGTAAATTCTGCAATCAGCAAACAAAAACAGTATTAAATACAGCTTCCTCATACTACAGCTTGAGTATGATTCAAGATTCTTTATTTGTCACATGCATAGTTATACAGGTACAACACGCAGTGAAATGCGTGACTAACGCTGTCAGCGTTAATCGTGTTAAAATGGCATTAACGTGGCAAATGTCTGTTTTTAAAATCCAGGCCTTGTGGGCCTGGATGGCGCTAACGCATTAATTGAGTTAGAGCGGGAAGCTTGATTAACGCGTTAGCGCCGTCCAGCCCCACACAAAGGCGATCGCGGTAATGCTAGCAGACCTGTCGAATCAGGTCTTAGTGTGTTTAGTGAAACTGAACTTAGCATTACAAAAAATGTGATTAATCAAATTTAACTCATGATTTAATAGGGGGGGTTTTGGGTGATTACTTTTTCACATAAGAACAGGTAGGTTTGGATAGCTTTTCTTCTTTAATCAATTATCTTTTAAAAACTACATTTTGTATTTACTTGGGTTATCTTGGTTATTTTTGTCTAATATTAAAATGTCTTTGGTGATCTGAAACATGTAGGTGTGACAAACATGCAAAAAACATACCAAGACGGCAAACATTTTTTCACACCGCTGTAAAGTTTAAATTTGGCTCAAGATTTCAGTGCCTACTGCAGATTCTTTGTTAATTTCAAAAGTGTGTTTAAGCTATTCACAGCCCACACTGATTTGTTCAGTTTAATGTAAAATTAGCTCATACATACATTGTGCAGCAGGTTAATGGCTCAGAAACTTTTTACCAGCAGAATAATTAACTGATGAAGATTGTTGCTTTGGCTACTACTTTTTTAAGAGCTTTTAGTAAGTAATGTTACAGTAACTTCTGTGAAGTCTTCTAAGGTGGCAATGGTGATGAAGATACCATCATTACGACTGAACATAATCAATTTACTTATTTGGAAAGAATAAATGATTGTATTGCATTCTATAAGTCTCTTCCTGTATACTTGACATTAAATATGAAGGCAGTCACAACAAGTTACTGATTTAAATCCTTAAATGAATCTGTGTACTCTAACAGTCCTTGCAACCTTGAATATCAATAGTACAAACACATCCGAAAGTGTCCCACTAAAGTAAACAATTCATTTTAAAGGATAATGAATGAAGAAAACTTTAAACATGGCATCATCACGGATGAATTTAGATTTTCTAACTGAACTATGTGTCAATGTTTTTTTTTTCCAGACAGGCAGAGTACAGCTCCTTTAACTACTGCCAAGACTGTTGGCACATGAAGAACTGAACACCAAACCAAAACAAAACACATAAAAGCAGCTTGTTTCATCCATACTAAAAATGAATACTTTTGAACTTAGTTCAGTCTCATACTTTTTTCCTTTACCTGTGCTCCTCTTTTATATAGATCTTGCCCAGTCCAGTGCCTTTTCTTCTAGTTTTTTTTAGTTTTTTTTTTTTAGGTTGTTGGATTAACTCAGCAACATGGATGTTAGCAGCAAATTAATGGATAAATAAATATTCCCCCAAAATTCCAAATATGCTTTAATATGACTCACACACTAAAAAGCCTGCCTGGTTTACTTACTTTACCATCTATTACTTTTTTCTATGCACAATATCTATCCAAGGCAAACCATTGTGCAGAATATAGGGTTGGAAATATACATTTCAGAAAGGCACTTACATGTAGTGTCAGCATCTGAGTTAACAAATAAATTCATATAAACATTCCCGTGCTGCATGTGCATGAGTTGCAATATAAATGTTTTAAATACTCACATTTTGGAGGCAATAGAATCTCCTTGATTCTACAGCTATAGGATACATGAGCACCTTCCTACTGAAAGGTTTACTCCAGTTTATCATTCTACAAAGGATAAGTGGTTAGACACTTAGAGCTAACATCAAACTTGTAATCAAGATTTAAAGTTTTAATTTATCCCATTTAGAGTTGAAGGACATCCAGTTAAACTACATTTGGGGATCATTTCTATGACTGTCAAATGTTAACAAATGTTAAAAAAAACATTTTGAAATTAATATCTCAAGGCGTGAACTTCGTGAACTGCAGAAAAGCACCAACAGACTCCATCAAATGTTACTGTTTGTTTTCTCAACCCTGTTGGCAGTTTATTCTGTCAATCCATTACACACTGTGTAACCCTCAAGCCTTGAAGATCAGCTGAACCTGCTTCCTTGTTATTGTTATATTTAGTTTTTAAACACTAACTTTGTTGGGACACAATTCTGAAAAATCTTAAACTTACACTAATGTGGTTTATTTAAAACTGTAAAGAATAAATCACCTTTAGTTTTTAATCTCAGTCTGCGGTCTTGCATTTTATGTGGGAATATGGATGAATTAAAATAGTACTCACTGTTATACTTATGTCATTTTACCACTGTTCCAATTTCATGTATAATAAAAAAAGAATATTAGAAAATGTTATTTAATCACAAAATTATATTAAGAAAAATACTTCACACTATATACTCACACTATAAATTAGATTATTTTTTACCACAAATAAAACCATAGCTAAAATACCACTACAGTGTCCATGGTTACTGAAACTAGATAACAAACCTATTAGTTCTGTGAACATTAGTTCAGTGTGTGTGGGTGTGTGTGTGTGTTTGTGCACCAAGTTCACTCTTTCTTTTAAACTTCAGTAAGAGTATAGGTGCATGCAATACCATTTGTACCATGTACAAATGGTATTGCACATTACCTACAGCGTCTTGCAATTTTTTGCAGTCTATCATTCCAGTTATTACAACACATCATAAATAGGAGCCTCATTGAGAGATAGATGTAAGTGAAGTGGCGTGTCACTGGGGTTTCAAAATCACAGGGAGCAGATATGAAAGGAATACAAACATTGTGTTGAGATGCCAACTTAAAGCATTAACAGTGTTTACACTAATGGTGATTAAATCTTCCTTTTATTTTTTTCCCCTTTACTTTGCCTTGTTTTCCATTGAGGTGTCCCATCCTTTTAATGTTCACTATCTCTCTTTTCCCACCTACAAATCTCCTTTCCAGTGTGTTCATTTTTCCCCACTGCAGCCATTTCTTTTGTATTTTCACTGCTTACTCTCTGTTCTTTACTTTAAAGTTGTGTTAGTGATGCCATTTCTTGAACAGTTAAAATAGCACTGATTCACAGTTATCAACACCTACTTTTTCCAGCCAGCACTTTAACTTCTTTTTGTACATGTACATTGTCTATATCACCCCAAATGTGTCTTCATCTTTAATTATTTTTGTGACTTTCTACCCCATTGCCCCCCTTTTATTTTTAATCTTTCACCTCTTTTCTGCTGTTTCTGGAGCAGCCTCTTATTCACACCAACACGTCGTTGTTTTTCGCTTCCCTTCTTCACAGCCGTGTTGTGCCTACACGAAGGTACAAATCATGTTCACTGTCTCTTTTGCTATTTTACTTCCTTCACCTGGCTGTATCCCATGGCAGTGCTGGCAAAGCATAGAACAGAGGAGACAGTGTTAAACAGTGTCATCTGCCAACCCATCCAGCCCAGAAAGCTGCATTGTAGTGTTTTGTGAGTACGTGCATGTTTGTGTCTATGGAGGCATGTACTGTATTTGTGGCTACACATATTTTTCGAGGTACAAACTATTCTTTGTGTATGATCAAATCTGTGCATGCACAGATGTATGCAATCCAACAACAACGGCTCATTGATGTGCCATCTTTTGAAATGTTCGAGTAGTGGCACACTGAGACTGTTTAACTGAGAGGGCCCTTGGCTTTGAACGCTGACAGCCCTCTGGCTGGCTGTCTCTGCCATACAGTGGCGGTCGTTCAAAAGTCACCATCTTGATTGGCAAATCAAAGGCATCTACCGCCAAGTGCTGTACTGCAGATACATTTCACGCTGAAGTTCTCTCCTATATTAAGCAAAGACCCACAAGGCAAGGGTGTGACAAAAAAATTTGTGAAGAGACCGTGGGTGGAACTGAATGCTCTAAGGATTCACATCTATTTTTCATATATGATGAAAATCTGATGTCTTGGCAACTACTAATTTTCCAAAACATTTCAAAGAGTTGATTAAAACATGGCTGTAATTTTCTCCCAGATGATGGCTTGAGTGTTACCAGTGGTGTCATTATCATGCAGAACAACTGGAGGCCATGACCTTGGAAACTGCATACATGAAAAGCATCTTCAGAGACCGCCATGGATTTCATTTAATATGCACTGCAATCCATAGCTTGATACTATTAATACCCATTCACTGTCCATTCTGTAAATCATCTATTTAGTGCAGGGTGGTGGTGGTAGGGGAGGTGGGGGAGCGGTCTGAGAGCATTATTGTGATTTGAGTAATGCTTTCCGAATAAAAGATAGGAATGGAGGCAGAGATGGTGAGAGGGAGACAGGAATAAAGTGAGAAGCAAGAGAAGCAGAGAACAACTGCAATAAGGTAAAGGGTAGAGAGATGAGTACGCAGAAAGTGTAGGGATGGTGTAGTGGTGGTGTGGGGGGTGGGGGGGCAAGGGAAAATAGAGGGGGATTGAAATCCTCCTGGGATGCACACAGAGAGGAAACACTTAAGATGACTCAATTCATCACAATCACTGCTACAAAAGAGAGAGAGGGAGAGAAATGAAGAGAAGAGATGCAAAAGAGAGCAAGACTATGTACTGCAATACATTAGTAAGACTAGAGTAAGTCTAAAAAGAGGCCGTAGAAATACTGACGGAGCTGGGGGATGTGGGACTCAATTTGAGGCTTCTCTAATATTACATTTTGTTTCTAGGAAGTAAGTAGTAACTTTATTAGGGACACATGGCAATGATTTAATTTTTCCTCCACTGTGCATTGCAGTGCTTGGCAATACCGTCACTAAAACACAATAAGGCAGAGGCCAAATGGATCTACTTGTTGTTTTAAAGTAAATGTGGACACATAAATATCCCAAATTGTGGTGTACATTTGATGTTGCACAAAAAGTGGTAGAATATACTCCTGGATCTTGTCTGTATAAAAACAGTATTAAAATAAAAAATCTAAATCAATAAAACTGTAAATTTTATTACAAAAACAATGTTAATTTCTTACATTCATAGGACTCTTCATTTAAATGTTTATTATTCATTAATTTTTACACTTGTACACATTTTTACACTGCTTTAACATGCACTAGGTTAGGCTGCCCAAGTTACCTTTGGTTACAGAGAATATTAAGAATAAGCTCTTTAATTCAGAAAGAATACGGACAATACTTCAGTTAAAATATAACCTTGAAAAAAATTTTAAGCTTCTCTTGATTCCCTTTGCATATGCTTTGGTAAAAAGATGCTATTGAATTTTGTGCTGAGAGTACATATGACTTCAGAAAGCTTTGGCATAATGTCTTTTCTAATAGTAATATTATTTTTAATATAAAAACCCCATATTATGATGATAAAGTGTCTCACTGCACTTTTGTATATCCGTTAAATGTAAGTCACCTACTTAGAAAGTCTTTGACATTTAGCTTTGATCTCTGGTTTGATTTCCCAGTTGCTGTGAAAAGCAATCTAGACTTGATGTTTGTACGTCTGTCTTGGCTAATAGCATTTTTGCACAAGACACAGAGCACAATAAACTCGTCTAAAATCATGTGTTGGAATTTAGTGATGGTTCGAATACTTGGGATGACTATTGAGGCAGTGAGTCAAAAGTAAGAAGACGCAGACACTAAATACAAGAGGTGAACAGGACTAAGAGGAAACAGCTGGGGGACACGGCTGATGCTGAATACACTGACGGGACAGAGAGAGCACAAACAGAACACACTGACATAAGACGCAGACCTTCAAAATAAAACAGAAAATGCACAGACTGCACTCAGAGACGCGGTACAGACAGAACAGAGGGAACACAAGGGCAGACACAAAACAGAGGGAGCGCAGAACCAAAACCCCTAAGAACCAAAGGGTGTAAACCCAAACCCAAACTAGAACAAAAGGATAACAACAACAATAATAACATTAAACAAAAAACGCTGGGTCAAATGACCCAGGACCATGATATTTTGTTGAATTCAATTCCAACTGGAAATAGAAATTCCTTTGGGGTTATGTCAGAAAGGGCATCCGATGTAAAACTCTGCTACCAAACATCCAGAGCTGCCCACTGTGGGTGAACGCTTGTGGTAAGGGAGCAGCTGAAAACAGCTTCTTAATTGCAAAACAATCTGCTCGTATTGGAGCTCTTTTGTGCTTTCACTAGGCATCTAACGGTCTAACTTTTAGATTTAAAAGTGGTTCTTAATAAAGTAGAAGAAATGTCTCTGTTAAACCAACACAAATTCAACTATACCGTAGATAAGATGCGCCCTTACTGGCCTACTGAAATTCAGTTGGATCAGAGATCCTTCATATAGCACACTGGCAGGTATGTCTGAAAGACATTCAAAGTAACTGTGTTGTATGTAAGCTGTCACTTGCATTTCTCTATTGTAGAGTCAGTCATGTAAATGTTACTGAGATTGACATCACTGTCAGCGAACTGATTGCTTGATGCAACGTTTCATAATACATTGTGTTTTGTGTCTTTTATACTCTCTGAGAGCTTCATGCACCTCTGGCATCTCAGGAACTAAGGTGAACTCTTTGGCAATATTTGGCAACAGTGTCCCCAAAACAAGAAAAATCCCTAGTATTAATGTAAATGTCACAACTGATAGTATTAGCTTAGAATGTATACGCACAGACCAACACGTTCACAATGTAATGAAAGACATAAAGAAATAAATGGCATTGTGGACTTTTCTTGGGGAGGCTCAGAGCTGCAGCATTCTGGCCTCAAAACAAATCTCACCCACTGATTGGGGCCTTTCTGTTTGGGGTTTGTGTGTTCGATCTGTGTGGGTGCTGGTTCTCTCTGGATACGCCAAGTTTCTCACACAGTCCATAGACCTGCACATTACATTAAGTAGTAATTCAAAATGGACTGTAGGTGAGAATGTGAGTGAGTCTGTTTCTCTGTGATATAGTGTCAAAGTAAAGGGTGTATGCCGTATCATCCTCCTTCTGGCCCAGAGTCAGCTCAAATAGGCTTCAGTCCTCCAGTGACCAGCTCTAGTTTTATTTTGTTTTTTGTTTTTGGTAAAACTACAAGGAGCACACACTATTTGTCCCAAAAACACACACAAGGAACCTTGTTCAGCTTCTCATGTAAAACCTCCTAAGCCCCAGCGCCCCTGGAGATTCAGTTTTATCTACTCTAACACGAGTTTGGCTATGTAAGTATCACATGTGTGGTATCCACAGAAGCCACAGAATCTCAGCTAAAAGCATATATAAGTTGCAAGAGAAGACCAAAAATATGTTTGACTTTTGATAAACAATAATGTAAAATTAGACTTACTTTTCACATCGCTTTTACAGCCTAAACATCCATTTGAGAATACAGCCCGTTTCCTGACTAGCTCAGTCTCCCACAATGCCTCAGAGTCATTTCCTGTTAAAAATCACCATTTTCCACCCAAGGGCGAGTGTAATAAATTAAGCATCAAGTGGATGTTTTGCCTTGCACCTTCTGATTGGGGGAACTGACATAAACACAGCAACATTAACATGATTCTATTGGCTCAAATGATTAAAAAGAGGGGCCAGTCATGCAAATCAGCCAATAGAAACTGAGGTTATTGCCACTCAGAGGTTAAAGGGTAAAGGAACATTTCCAGAACTTGATTACGCACAGGAAAAAAAAAAAGGCCCAATGTACCTGAGTGTGTGGGTAATTCTTAAAAAATATCCAAAAAACAAATTTTTTTAGGTATCTAAATAAACTAAATAATTTCTGCTGTCCAAAACCTAAGAAATTTCAACTGACAGATGGTGCAAAAATGTGCCAAATGTCATAATGCCTAGCTATCTATTTATTAAAAGTGCTGTAACTGTTTTCATTTCAGAAGCATACATCTTTGCACAGATAATGTTCATATGTTTATTACTGGTTTTCTGGAGTTTAAAAATATGCTTCAGTAGATAATAAAGTCATTTTATGCAATAAAATTGTATTCATTTACTTACTTTTCCTATGTTCCAGCCTCAGTAACTTTAACACAATAACATCTGGTTTAATATTTACTGCTTTGATGAAATCTCAGTGTTAGCTTCATTTAGACACCAAGATCGTTTATACAGAGTTTGCACTGCAGAGAAATACTCATTTTATATTTTGAGCATGTCATTTTTGAGCAGGAACCTCAGAAAGACACTTGGGCCTCAAATGGTTTTAGGTAAGTAAATTACCCTTTGAACATTGCATGTTATAGGAACACTGGCAGTATCCATGCAGCAAGTTAGTGAGACATAAATCAAAGGTTTGGACACAATTTGC
Source organism: Hemichromis elongatus (assembly GCA_015108515.1). Lineage (NCBI taxonomy): Eukaryota > Metazoa > Chordata > Actinopteri > Cichliformes > Cichlidae > Hemichromis > Hemichromis elongatus. Next base: position 41,919 of record VUQR01014394.1, on the reverse strand, counting down.
AGGACTTTATAAGCCAAACAACACAGACTTAAAACTATCCTAAAACTTCAACTGCTGCTTAGCTTTTGGAAGAGCAAAAGCTCCTCAGTGCCTTAACTCTCAAGGTCACTGCAAATTTTCAGTTTTATCCTGTGGAAAATCAGTGAAGGCAGATTTGCTTTCAAAAGATCGTCATGTGAAAATGTTAATGTGAAAGAGGGCTTCACTTAAAAATAAATGCTATCTAATTAAATGTCAAGTTCATACCCTGCCTTGTACGGACAGTAATCACACAATTCTTAACACAATACAAGGACTGATACAGCATGTATGAGTTTCAGAGATATTTGCCTGCAGATATTTTGCAGGCCAAACATGCCTGAACTCATGTTTATGAGGACACAGTATTGTGTCTTCAAACCAAAGATGGAAAGAAAAATCATCTATAATAAACCACATTCACTCCCAAGAGAAGGCTCTCTCTGCCTCTCACACATGAAGTGTAATGTCGATAGAATGAAAAGTGAAAGAATGACAGGCAGGTGACGAGGTTCATCCACCAATCTCAGATTAGCTTTATTAAAAATGTACCAAGGACAAATGGAAGACAGGCCTTGGATCCCTCTTGAGTGAAGATGAACTCTGAAAGGCAGGAGCTGTCTTTCAGGCTTGGACACCACAGGATGTGCATTCACATATATACACAAACATGAGAGGGAAAACTGTCTCAGCATACATTCTTTGAGAGGCAAAATGTGCCAAAGAGAGTTAGAGATGAAAAAGAGGTGAGGGAAGGAAAGGCAGGGAGTCCCAGAGTGAGATCGTAGGTGTGTGTGTGTGTGTGTGTGTGTCTTTGTGTGTGTGAATGGGGGCATGATAGCGTTCCAGAGAGGTTAATTGGAGGTTGTGGCGTGATGATATGATTCAGAGAGATCATTAGCATTCCAGAGCTAAATATTAATGATGAAAGTGCTCAACTTCAGCCGAAGGAACACAGTGGTATTGCAGGTTAGCGCCCAAAGCCAGAGTCGGAGGAATAGAAATGCAAAATATTCAGAACTAAGAAGTATAAGCCATAAATGTTTTACATCAACATTAACATAATTTGATGGAGGCTTTTTGTCTGCGCACAGTGGGTGGCACTTAAAAGTCTCAAGTCTTGCCAGGGTAAATTAGAGAAGGAACCTCGCTTAATCACTGCACATTTGGTAATGAAGTCATAAATTGCTGTTTTTTCTCCCCACTCTCTTTTTATTTTTTTAGAAACAGGAAGGTAGACGTCAGACAATAGTCCCTACTATAAACTTTGAACAGGCTGATGTTGTACATGGTGGATATTGAGCTACAAAATGTCCTGGGAGCCTCAGTGCCACTGACAGATAGAGCACTGAGGTAATTAATCATAAGCACCAAGATCAAAGTTCCTCTCTAGGAGCTCTTGCTGCTGGAACTTTTTAGCCTTTTCCTTGCACGAGCATGCACTTACAAGCATGCAAACAAACAGGCTCACCTGCACACATGAACGCAGACAAACACACTTCACAAAAAAATCCTGAGCAACCTGTTCTGCATTGTGGATTATTTATGGCTGTACGGTGAAGGCCCAGGTCTTTGAATGTGTTCAGAGACATGTGAACCACAGTAAGTGGCTTTGAAATCCATAGTGGCACAGTATTAAAGAATTTCTCCTATTAGTGAGCTGGCAAATGCTCACTGGAATGAAGACAGCTTACATGAATCACAGCACTTATTCATCGTGCGTGCATCTGTGTATATGTGTCATACGCACATATGTGTGTGTGTGTATATCCGTTTGACTGTGTCTGTGTCTATTCCAGAAAGTCCTTTTAAAAAGGAATCTAGGAGGATGGAAGAAAGGATTGGAGGAAAAAGGCATTACTCTTGAGGAAGCAACACAGGAGCAGATCTACAAAACTATTAATCTCTTCCTCTCCCTCTGCTCCCAGTAGCCGCCTCTTTCTATCTCGACCCTCTTTCTCCTCCTGCTTCTCTTCTTCTCCTATCTCCTCTTTTTCTCCAGAGCCCTCCTCTGCATTTATTTCATTAATCCAACTCTCCTATCCCTTTCCCTTTCTCACAGCTACTCCATCTATTGCTTTCACTTTACATCTCCTAACTCTGCTCCTTCTCTCCTATGCACTCCCTCCCACCTTTTATCACTCTTTGTCTCCATCATGACTTGCCTCAGTCACTCCCTCCCTCCCTCTCTCCCTCCCTCCACCATGTCCATATTTCACAGTTTCCCTCCTCCTTTTGACCTCATCTCCTCTTTGTTTAATCTTTGTTTTTCTCAATCTTTTAGTCTCTTATTCACTGTCTCTCTGGCACTTTCGATCTCTTGCTCTTTCACCCTCTTTCTTTTCCCGTCTGTCTCTATACGCCCTTCCCTCTCAAGTCTCTCTCATCCTTTCTCTCTCTCTGCTGCTCTAACCCACTTCTGCACTGCCACTCTGCTGTACGTTGCAGAGATTCAGACCTCAGCCTTGCATGTGGTCAGGTTTTCAAAGCCACAGCTGACACCACAGGTTGACATAAACACACAGGCAGACACATTAACTAAGCCCCACACTCACACACACTCTTTTAGCAGTCGCAGCTGCAGTGGTTCTGGCTCAGTAGCTAAGGCTGCATGGGGGTTCTTTTGTGGGTGAGGAGCTCTACTGCAGCGACTCACTCTTCATCTTCTTTTTTCCCCCCACACTCTTCCACCCCATCTGTCTCCACACCCAGCCCTCTTCACCCCCCTTTTCAGCTTTCATTGCCTTATATACCCCCACCTCTATTCATCAGTCCCCATCCTTATCATTCACCCACCCTTTTTCCTTGCCCCTTTATTATCAACCTCTTTATGTTTTCTTTTTACTGTACATGCAGCTGTCCTCTCCCACAGCAAGCATACCTCTCCCAACCCTCACGTCTGCTGAAGCACAGCCCATTCTTCGACGTCTTGAGTGCCAAAGCCCCTCCGCTTCTATCCCCACATCCCCCCACACCAAGGACCATACCCACCCTTGGCCCCATTGTCTGCAGAAAAGAGCACACCCCCTTATTATTCTCACTTTGCACCACCGCCCGTTGTCATGGGTGCACACACACTCACATTCATCCTCATCACCTCCCTTTCCCACCTCAGTACCCACACTTCCCCTGGTTTCATGTGCAAAGACATATGCATCAACACACACTGAGATGTTCTCTCTACCCCTTCTAGTTTGGCTGCACACTACACTTGTACTCAGCCCAACAGTTGCAGTGCGTCTCCAGCGATGCAGCCATGTGCTGATGTTCACTGGTGCTTTCTTATCTCCCAAAAGACTATTTCTACCTTCATGCCTCTTTCCACACTTTTCCCCCTGACCACCTTCACCTTCTCCTCTTCTTCCATTTCTTCCAATTCACCGGCCCATTCTTCCTGCCTCCCTGAAAGGAGAAAACACCCCTCCACCCTCCCAGTTTCTTGACTCTTTCACGACCTCTTTAATCCTATTCACTTTGTATACAGCCACGGCTCTCTTACTCTATCCGTACTTCACCTCAAACACATCTGCCTCAACACAATTGTTGCAGATTAATGAGGCATTTATTTTCTGTAATGTTTCTCTTTTTTAAAACATACACTCCCAACTTAATCTTCCCAACCACAGCAGAACCCTGAGCACTGACACTTCAGATCCCTTTTCTTTTTATCTCCGAAAATATATCCAGCCATTCTAACTTTTACAGCTTGATTTTATCCTATTTATTTTCATGGGACGTGAATCATTTCCTGGAAATATTAATGAAACACAAGCTGCTCGTGTTTTAAGTGAATCATCCCGTCTCTCTGTTTTTTTGGCAGGAGAGAGTGCACATGCAAAACAAATATATGTAAACATTTGATATGAACAGTAAATTGATGGAAACACTTACTTATGTAAATGTTGAATAAGAGGAGAAGAAGGGGCCAGACTGCACTACAGCCATTTATTCTGCTACAGAACCCTAAAGCAAGACACTGACCTGCTTCCTCTTCACTTGCTGTTGGTTGCTATGAGACAGAGTTTGAATTTTTTGGTAAACTTTTAAATTAAATATGTAACTAGTCAAAGATTTTCTTTAAATTGAAAAAAAAATCCCAACAGTAAATAAATAAAATGAAACGGCCAGTACTTTTCCTTCCATTTCTCTTCCCCCTCTACAGATGCTGCTTGTTTGTCCCTATGTTGTGTCATCTTTCTCCCTTCTCTTGCCCATCTCCTTATTCTCTTTGTCTCCCACTGTCTATTTTCCTTCTTCCTCCATGCTTCCACTAGACACACAGACTTCCTTTACCACTGCAAGTGCTACATTATTAATTGCTCTGCATTGGCCATACAGTTGAAAAAATGCACCCATAACGACAAAGGCACAAAATCTACACAAACCATGCACACGTACATACTCATAAAATGTGCACATTCACTTAAATGGGATGACACAGGTTGTGAATGTGCACATTTTTTTTCCCAAACACACTTTGCTTGTTGTTGTTGTTGTTGTTTTGTAGCTTTATACACCATGCATATATTCTGTGTGATCTCATCATACATGTAAAGGTAAGCCCGAGGCAACTCCCCTCTGAGGCTTCAACGTTACGCTGGTAGTGATCACAGATTGGTTCCCATGTGCATCACTACATGTGCCTTCGTCTTTGTCTGTCTCTCTTTGTTTGATGTCTACCCTGCATGTGTGCATGCACGCGTGCATGTGTGTGTGTGTGTGTGTTGGTTTGTTTTTCGATTTTTTTGTCGTATGTGTCTGTAATTTTGAGGAAGCAATGTTAGCCTGTGACGGATGACTGATGCATATATATTTTATAGTAAATGTCCTGAGTGAAATATAACCCCACTCATCATGTGGAGTCATTAAATGGTTTGCAAAAAACATAATGTGATCGAGTCAGCTGTGAATTAATTTTCTCAGAACCAGCAAAGAACAAAGAAAAAAAAAGTGTAATCAATGACAGTTGCCATGTTGTAATTACTGTTACTAATTGTGTAGTGTTAATGTTATTACTGTTTTGTATTGAATACTGGCTTTTATTTACTGGTCTGACTATAAATGAATTGTGGATTTAAACATTATATAATATAAGTGAGGTAGTTTGTATAGCAGCAAGTTACTTAAACTGTATTTACCTGAATGCGCTGCGATTAGTTATGGAGATTTGTGATTTCCATGGCCTGTTAGCCAGACATGGGGGTTTGAATATGTGACAGATACACAGAATTAAAGCGTTGTATCCTCATTGGTCACAGGCATAATCTTAAGTCCTATGATTAGATATGGAGATATAGCTGAAGTGCTTTAATTGCTTCAAGGGTTTAAAGCATGTGTCTTTTGGCCACAAAGGAGCATTTCTATGTGCGCACGTGGGCACACTTGTGTGTATAGGAACTGCTACTGCACAACTTAAAAGTTCAGCAGCAGCTTCAGTGGGGTACTTGTTTGAGTTCACTGTTTGAGTTCACACAGCAGCGTGAGCACATCCATGCTAACTGCGTTATTGCCATTCAGCTAAAGAAACATGCGTGATACACGAGCACCACGAGACCCCACCCCCACACGCAAGACCTGACTAGAAGAAAATGTGAACACACCTAAAGAAATCATTAATATTTAAACAATTCCACTGAGACGAGAGAAAAACACAGGACATGCAAGCTTGCTCACTGAAGAGTCCATCTGATTGACAGAGAGGTTTGCCAGGGTGATCTAATGTCCTCACTTTCACCTCATTCCTTCCTCTCCTCTTTCCTTCACCCCTCTGAGAACGATAGAGCGCTCCCTTAAATATAAATCAGTAGAATCGCACCACGTCAGAAGACTAGCTCTCCCCTGTAGTCTCATCAATCACCAACATTGCCTGCCCACCACTCTATCTCCATCTGTCTGTCTCCTTGCTTTCTGCCTCCTCCTTCTTTGGCCACCACCTACCTAATGGTATTTGTGACCACATTTATTTTATTAGAGGATCTTGATTTGTGCTTACCAAGAGTGAATAGGGCAAAAGACAGAGGTAAGATGTAAAACATGGTTTCACCAGTAATATATGCAAAGTATCAGGGAAGTGTTGACCCTCTCCCATGCAAGGTTAAAGTGTGAAGAAAATACCCTGTAGTTAACTGAGAGAAAATTATTTTAGTTAGTTTTGCGCTTACAAAATAAGAGAAATAAAAATACATAAAATTACAATTTTCAGTTTTACTCTTTGCCAAAAGGTAAAAAATTTCAACTAACATGACGAGGCTTTGGTACATATGTTTACTGCCATATTGTCTATATTTTAGTGTCTTCTTCTTTCCCTTGCATTGCAGTATAAACTGCCTTGAGGTGACTGTTATTGTGATTTTATGCTTTATAAATTATAACCTGAACTGACTTTAACTTAACTTCTTAAAGCCGCCCATCACAAAAATTATTCATATTACTGTACATAAAAAAGTAAATCAATGAAACTGTTAAAAGCTAAACTGTTGACTACGCTTTTTCCAAAAGTAAAAAGCAACCCCAAAAAGCACTCTGCAAGCCAACTATAAATTAATTTAACTATAAAGAAAATTTATTATAAGAAAAATTCAATAAAAGCAGATAACACTGAAAAACACAAAACTATGGCAACTCTAGTCAAGTGCTAGATTTGCTCCTCTGTGAGCTAAGTTGAGTTTCTGTAGTTACAGTTTTCATTATTTTTTAGCAGCATTTTGCAAAATAAATAAATAAATAAATAAAAAGCTACTTTGCCAAACTTCAGGAAAGTTGGTGTAAAGGTGGAGCATGGGCCAAAGGGAAAATAAGAACTTGAACATACACAGACAGAAGAGCACTGCATCGAGACACCTTCACTCTCTAGACGCCTACACTCTCCAAGTGTCACTATAGTTACCTGCAGCAATAGTGTAGTTGGCACTATTTTCATATTGTCTGACTGTGTGTCCTCATGACAAAATGTGACCCCAGAGAAACCCTAACAGGCTTAACCAGAACTACCACAATGGTGGTTTTGAGTACTTCAAGTCAATCGTATATTTAAAATTAGCAAAACAGCTTCATGTGTAGGAGTAATTACAACATTTGGGCCTGATATCTTTATTTGTTTTTAGTTAGCTCTGCTCCACTTTTAAAATTACTGCAGAGCTAGCTTGATGGCATGGCAATGTATGAGTGTTTTGTTAACTTAAGTCAAGTTTAAATGTGAGCAGATGACCAATTGGTCTCTGGTGATCAGTTATGGAAATGTTATCCCCTCCCTTGAACATATGCTAGAGTGGAAGCAATGTCACACTGACAGCGGAAATGAAATGCAATAATTTGACACTTCTCTTTGATATGAGGCAAGGAAATGGGCGTAAATCAGTCTGACTCTCCATAGGCAGAAGAAGGCATCCATCTAGCTGTGACAAGGAACTCATGACAGCATGACAAGACGTTAGCCTTAATGCTGTCACTCAGCGGCTCAATTGTAATGTTAGCTATAGCAGGATGCTTCTTTTGGATGGCGGATGCAGAGGGTACAAAGAAAATGGTTCCTACAGGAGTGTCCAACTTTCAATCAGGTACAGATTTTGCTAGTTATAGTTACGGTTGCAAAACTTTTTGATTACACCTTGATATAACCTGCAATCACAAAATACAACTAAACACTCACAGTATGAATCTCTGTCTTTATCCAATTTTCTCCATGGCCTTTTGAATGTATTCTTCTTACTGTGTCTAGTTCTTCTCTGCTCTGCTTTATTTCTTGCCTCCGCCATTGTGACAGGGTAAAAGCTGCTGCTGATTCATGTTCTTCAGATGTTACATACAAATACACACATACCCAACAGTGCTCCACCACACACACACACGCACACATGCACATGGCATACAAGGACAGAAAACAGCAGGAGAGAGGTGATTGCTCCAGGCAGTAGTTTGTTAGCTACACATTACCTTGCCTGCCTCCTTGGGAACATCCTACAGTGACAATATTTACATCCATTTTATCATATAACTAAAAAAAACAACATCTAAAGTTATCAAGGTATGCTTTGTATTCAGTAGATTGTCAGAAAATATGTCAAGGCTTTTAGAGTCTCAGTGTATTGGACTTTCACACCACTAGATAATCTTACAGATCAAAGATAAAGGATAAAACCAACTTTCTTCTTTAATTTATGCTGCACAGTAGGTAAAAGAAGCATTGGTTGCAGGGGTAATGTGTAATATAAGACAGCAGGGAGCAATGATAAAGCACTGGTAAATTTATGGGATGAGATATCTACAGTAGCTATAACATCACCAGCTGCATTTTTGCCAGCCTTGCAAGAAGAATGTATATAATATGCCTATGCTTTCAGCTTATTTATTTATGCTTTGTTTTTGCATCATTTAGTTATTTTACAGTATGAAGCCATATACTTACAAAGCGTGCGCACATATTGCAAGGGTCAAATTTCGGTGTGTCTCCGGCATGTTTGAAAAATACTGTTTTTAATTTCATGGTTTTGTTTCTGTAAAATGCAGTTTCACATTGTTGCAGATCACAAGTCTGAAAAATGAAAGTAAAAGATTGTGGTTGATGTGGTTGATATAGTGCCATTTATAATATAATGGGATATTAACACAGTTCAAGTATTTGCAGACCCAGTAATAGTAAAAAATTCACATATGTGTAGCTCTCTAGCTTAAATAAATAGCTGAAAAAATATTGTATGGCTTATGGTGGCTTTTTAAAAGCATACTATGATAAACAAAAAAAACTGTTCAAATAGCATATATATGATTAAAACAATCAGAATTATTCTTTTACTTATGTAAATGTCTCCTCGGTTATCTACTGAGGCATTTTTAGTGCGGATGTGTGTTACAAAATTCAAACATTTGACCCCCAGTTTGACACAACTGCTCAACTCACAGTTAAAATATGTGGGTCACTAAACAATGATGGTAGAAAGCACTCAAACCTCACACCAGAGGCCGGAATTCACATCCACATAACCTCACCTCTACTACAAAAGCATAATAGAAGACTGGAAAAACACTCTCAATTCAACCCAAGGTTTTTTTTATGCATCCACCGAGCCTGACTTACTCCTTCCTACTCATTACACTGTAGTTATCAAGACACAAGATATTTTTGTCAGTTGTATGTCAACCAGATTTAAGCTGGCGAGGTTGCTGAAATATATTACAGATTTAGTTTTTACTTGCTGGACCTCTAGAGCCCACAAAATAATCTTTAAGAAAGCAATATGAGAGTGTACTAGTTGAACAGCAGTGGTGTACTGTGTGCATATGGTGTATATGTGCAACAAACATCTTGACCGCTGGGCTGACACTCATATCATTTGCTCATCTAGCAAATGCAAATATGCACATGGTTAATTTGACATGAATCCAAGCAGACTAAATGAAGAAAATAGTCAAACATGTAACTTTCAGTAATGTCAAATGCATGTTTCTTCCATTATGATTTTTTGGGGGGCGATACCATGATGTTTCTATGCCCCACATACAATTTACATTACTAAGGAGGAAATGTGACAGTTGTGTTGGACTGCATTAGAAGATAACAATTAAACAAACTTGAGAAAATTATAAAACTGAGGAAGGGATAAGACATAAAAGTAATCTATTGTATTCTATTCTATTCTCACAGCACAAAAGACGTTCCATATACTGTCATCAATTACAATGGCATGAATGTGTTTGCACAGATGATTTGAACTGAGTCAGATCCTTCAAAGTGATCTTTAGGCCTTTTATCATCGCATTCAGTGACTCAGACACATTCACAAACACATACGCACACACAGACCAACAAATCTTGTGACATGCAGCAGTCACGAACCACATACTTAGACATAGGCACATTATCTTTAACCATTAAGCAGTGCTTGTTACTGGGGTTTTTGCAGTGGCCCTTATCTGTTATTGGATAGCTATCAATGAATCACATTTACACTGAAGAACTTCATGTACGCTCACGTGCACATTCACACTTCCAATTAACCATTCCATTGATTTGAGGTTTTTCCCGGACATGTGTCAGTGGGTGCCCGATACTTGTAAGCATTTTAGTGGACAGGATTGCATTGCAAAGCAGGTGGAACTAGGGGCTGAGATCTAATTCTTTCAGAAATTAGTGCTGACTTATATGTTCTATCTCAAAATCAATATATGTGTCAGTGTGAAGCACTGGTGCCAAAGTACTTTGGTAAATGTATGCCTATGACCCAGACAATTAGTACAATTCAATCACCACTAGATAATATCTTTCAATTTTTAGTGTAGTTCAGTCCCTTTGATTATTGGGATACGGAAGACCACTGATGTGACTTTGTGCCTCTGCCATCAGTTAACCATATTGCACATTGATTTGCTCAGCCATATCTGACTGAAATTGAAACTGATAAATTGCTTCTTTTTTTTTTTAAATGACATGCTTATGGAAATGTCAGTGAATGAATAATAAACAAAGGTCCAGTAAATAAATGAGCAGACCAGCAATGAGAAGAAATAGGTTGAATTGTTAATAAAGATTATCTTAAATGTTTTATTTATGCCTATTCCACATCAGTTTTTTCCCCCATTCCCTCAATGCAACCACTTGTGACTGCATCAGTCAGAACACCGATGAGGCTGTTGGAAGACTGAAGTTAAATTTAATCATCTGAGCAATTTGAGGAATATGAAAATCAAACCAAAAGTCACTTAATTTCAACTCAGCTATGTGAACATCCTTATGGCTAATGGTGTGTAACAGATTAGGAACACCGTGCTACACATGCATCATAAACACTCTGGTTACACCTTATGCTAGACGCATGCAAACATATCTGGCCACAGATGGTATAGCTTTCCCATCCCCCAGTAACCACACACAACCATTCGCTTTAATCATACATGACTGAATCAAAGAGTCACCCTTTGGGACTTCATGACTTTCAAAGAAAACAGAACCCCATGACACTGGTTGCAATAAATCAATTCTCAAAACGGTTTAGTTTATTAATTAATGCCATATTAAAAAATACATTTTTATATCAATGGCTAACTGAGTTATTTTCAGTTCAGTTTTAGTTATACAGCAGCAATTCACAGCTCCTCAGTCGCCTCGAGACTCTTATATTGTAAGGTAAAAACTCTGAAATATTAGAGAGAGAACCCCAGCAATAATGATAGGATAGCTTGTAAACAAGCACTCGGTGAAGGTGGGAAGAAAGAAGTGACTTTTTAATGGGGAAAGACCTCCAGCAGAGCCAGGCTCAGAGAGGGGCAGCCATCTGTTGTTACTCGTTACGGGGGGTTGGGTGGAGGTTGTGGTGGGTAAACCTGCCCTGAAAAACCCTAAATTAATAATGTGAAGGAACCACTACAAATGTGTTTGGTATATCTGTAAAGAGAATAAACGATTTGTCTGCCATGGTGTATCAATGTTAATTTTGCTTCAATAGCACATTTAAAAGCATCAAGGTTGCCCAAAGTGCTTCACAAGTTAATAAACAAGATTAAAACCGTAGAACAATCAAATAAATACAATAAAATAAAACATGGTGTTGATGTGTCAGTTATAGACTCTATATGTTATTTATTTTTATTACGTATTATGTGTAGATATGTAAAAACTATTTAAATATATTTTATATATATAATAAAAATTTAAAATTATAAGAAAGCTAATGCCCAACAAACATGATAATTTGTCACTTGTTCTTCGTCTTTATTGTGCTAAACACATAAATGACTTCTAGAGACAAAGTCAGCCTCTGCAGAGACTGATGTAAACGGAGTTGCTTCCTTGATATTCTGACGTCTGTACAGCTGTGTGTCCTAGCTTTCTGGGTCATTTCTGTTTCACTCACAATCCCAGTGGATTTTAGGAAGACAAGGCCCTGCACGATAGACAGTGGCTAAGCCCCTGACTTCTTCTGCTTCATCTCACACACACACACACACACACACACACACACACACACACTTAGAGACCAGCTGACACACAGGGATGTTATTCATAAGTTTCTGGGACAGCGTCAACCTCAGTAGAATCATGAACACTGTGCCTATGTGGCTCCCATTCCCACCGATGCCATTTCCTCTTTTCTTTTAGCTTCACCTCCTTTCCTATGGTCCTTTTCTCTCACCTCTTTTTGTGCTCTGTCTTCATTTACAACAGAAGAACATTTCAAAGAAAAAATACTCAGCTACCATATCCATTCTGAGATACCAAATAAAATGGATTACATTCCACTCAGAGGCATGCTTTTTTTAAGCATTTCAGAGCTACTTTTTAAGAAGTGCTTAGAAATTTCTTGAATTCAGCTTCAAAATAAATATAGACCTGTTTAGCGATGCTCCTCGTGCTGGTGGCATTCTGCTCCTTGTGCCTCCTCCTGCTCCTCTTCCTCCTCTCCTGTTCCTCCTGGGCATTCTTGGCCTGTAGGAGCAGAAGGTGACAGATGTACACTGTACCTGCTGATCTCCCCTCTGACCTCCCCTCCTGTAATCCTCCCTTGTGAGTCCTTATTCCCCTCCTTATTTTACATTTCTTGAAAACCAGCTCTCTCACTGACTGCACCTCCTGCTACTCTCTACCCTCCAGTCTCTGCCATGCCAGATAGCTTTTCTTGAGGCTTCCTCTTTGTCTTCATCCATTCTCCCACCTGCACATTTTTCCTCTTATGAGAAATATTAGTCATAGCGATTCTATATGTTCATGCTAAACATCGTCTACCACACAAACACCCACACACACCCACAGTACAGTACTATACACAGTCTATTTACAGCCCAGTATTCAGTGGCTTTTAGAAGAACATTTGACAGCAATAACTTGAACTAATTATTTTTCTTTTCAACTGTACAATCATGTATGCTCAGCCTATTTTTGTTGTTGAGAAATGTTGGCCCAGTCTTCTCTTTACAACATCACTTCAGCTCTTTGAGGTTTACAGACATTTGTTTGTCCACAGTTCTATTGAAGGTCCCACCAGAGTATTTCATTCCATTTAAGGTCTCTCACTGGGCCTTGATTATTTTCGTTTTCTGTTGTAGATTTACTGATGTGCTTGGGGTCATTGTCAGGTTGCATAACCCAGTGTTGATGACCAAGCTTTTACTGACAAACACATGGTCAAACATTTGACTCTAGAATATTTTGGTATACAGAGAAGTGCATGGTTAAATCATTGACTGCAAGGACCACAGGTCCTGTGGCTGCAAAACAAAACCATATCATCACCCCTCCACTGTAGTGTTTGACAGCTGATATGAGGTATTTGAGGCACCATTTATGGACAAACATCTCCACTTTGCTTTTGTCTGTTCGCCAAGTCCTTTGGTTTCTTCAAATGCAATGTTGAAAACCCAAGCTATACATTATGTCCCCTTTATTTTGAAGAACCTTTCTCCTGGAAGCCCTCCAAAATAAGCCATATGTGTTCAGTTTTTCCTAATTGCCCTGTCACAAACTTTAAAATTTAAAATGCTAATTAAGGGCTGGAGAATATGAGATACATCTGTTGCTTTTTTTGCTGTTTCACTGAGCTTTGCATGGTCTGATGTTGGAGTGAGTTTGCTGGGATGTCCACTCCTGGCAAGACTGTGGCATTGTGTTAACACTCACCTAAAAGCTACAGACCAGCAAACTGTTAAAGCTTCTGTTTTTTTTTTAGAGATGTGGTAATGATTGCTGATGATCAATTAAGCAAATGTATTTGATTTGAGGAACCTTGCTACTGCTTATTCACTTAATTGCAATAGAAGCATTAAGAGTGTCCTTAGTTTTTCATAGGACTGCACAGAGACTGTATGTATCAAAAGTGCACTCCTTGCTTAAACTTGCGACAGTTATAGTTTTTTATGATTTTTTTTTTTTTTTTTACTTTAAAAAGTTCTTTTTAGTTCATTATGGGTTTACTCTGTTTCTACAGTGGGTCACCTTTTTTCACTTTAAGTTTTATAGTTTAAAAAGATTTAGTTCTTTGGCTCTCTTAATAGTTTCAACCCTGGTGTCAGTTTGTTTATTATAGCATGTGATGTGTTTTTCAAATTCAGCACCTTATTTTTTTTAACCTATTTTTACCTATTTATAAACACAACACTGTCAAGGACAGTTGAATCCCAACAACACAGGGCTGCCTCACTCTCTGCAATCATACAGCAAGATTTCAGATGCATTCACTCTTTGCTCTCTCTCTCTCTCTGGCTCCAGGATAGGCACCCTCATAGGCATTCCCCTTAGTTAAGGGGCTTAGCAGGTACAGTGGCATCTGTATGCCCAACCTGACTCATGGATATTTCATGTTGCGGAGCAGTACTGGCCCACACCACACAGTAGTGGGTAGGCAGACCAAAGCTGCTCAGTTGAAGTCTCACCCATACTGTGCAGTGTATATAAGGGTTGCCTTTATAGCTACTAGAACTGAGTCATCCACTTTGCCATGCCTTGTATACCACTGCACTTTATTCCCGACTACACTGTGAGTATAGCCTTTGGGCGTAATGCGAGGGGGAAGAAGTTAGCATTAAAAATTTTTATGCACTGGTAAGACAGAAATAAAAAACTGAAGGTGGTGGCGTGATGAGCACTCCACTAAAGAGAAGCACTTTCTGAACCATATCATGCATCCAAAAGATTCAACTACTTAAAATATAACTGATAACAAAGATTCAGAAATAAACAGAAAGGATTGTTTCAATTAACTAATAATTTATTTGTAATGATGTTCTAGCATCACTTAAAATCAAGAAGAATGGGCAAAGCAGAAAAGAAGAAAAAAAGAAGTCATTAAATGAATATTACTTGTCCTGTTCATCTCACACCTACTTTTTCTCCAGACCTCTTCCTCTTTCTTTTCCTGTTTCCTCGATCCATGTCCTCAGGAAAGGAAGTGGGAAAGAGAATGACACGTCTTCTGTCTGCCACTTCATATTAAATGGGAGCAGACATGGTCAGTCAAACGTAGATAGCCCCAGGGAATGGTTCACTGTTCAGGAGGCTTTTATTAAATATAGTCATAATGCCACATAGCTATCTGACTGCACTTAAAATAGACCCTCCACTCGCTACTGCAGTGCTCTCTGTGGGAATGGGATATTATGAAAGTGTGCAAAGTACTAACAATATTTGAATACTGGTGTTCTATCGTGAGCTCAGATGTGCTGCACAGTATATAGTCATTTTGAACTGATTTAAAATTATTAATGGTGATATGGCAATAACTACTGAATCATGTGTCCTGAAAAACGGCCAGGAAATGTCTCAAACTGTTTTGCTGTAGAGAGACATCACAAAAGTGATTGATGGGAGTAACACTTCCTTTGTAAAGAAACCGAATGTCAGTATTCTTTGAAACCTGGTGTTATAGACTTAATTGAAGCCTAATGCTACATGTCAGATCAACATATCAATGTCTTATCAATTCAGTTCAACTCAGTTTTATTTATTTAGTGCCAAATATGCCCAGTGACAGACTGATGAGCTGTCTAGAGTCTACCTGCCTCTCGCTGTATGGCAGCTTGGATAGACTTAAGTTGACTTTTGCCTGCTTTTGCTATAACAAGTTGGTTTTGCGATGCAAGTAATCTGTCTTTTTATGGATTTTTCAAGTAAGTAATCTGATATATATTATTATAATATAATATAATATTTAAATAATGTTTTACTCTCTTTTATCTTTCTTGGCAGGTAGCTTTGTACTACATATGCCTTGACAGCAGTACACTGGAACCGAACAAATTAGATCCACTCAAATTTGACACTCTTAGGCAGGAAACTTGATGCCTGATGGGCACGATTGTCAAAACAACAGCAACCAATCTTTCACAAGCTAACCAAACTTTAATTAGCATTTAGTGTGAATTCAAGATGTATATTATATAAACAGTCTTCATATAAAACGTAGTGATTTTGTGCTTGAATAATCGCTTTCTCCTTTTCTCGTTTTTTGCCATATCTTCACATGCAGTGACCACACTCTCAAGGGATATTTTCATTACCTGAAACACTGATTGACAGCACATTCACTGTTCAATTTGGCAAAGTGTGAACTCACACTATTCAAAGTGAATAAGGGGCAACAGCACTGAAGCCCAAAATGCACATGTGTAAAACTTGTTTCGTAGTTAGAGAACCACTTGTGTCCTCCAGTAGTAGTAGTAAAATAAAAAATCACACCACTGACTGCTGGCTGAAAATGAGATTTTAACAGCGCTCACCCTATTTAAAAAAGTATACACATCTTTTGACCCATTCATCCAATCTGATATCCTCTTTACACAAACTTCATTTTATGTCATACTAAATATATTTGTAAAATCATTTTTTGGTAAAACAAAACCCTTGTTTTTCAAAAATGACACTGTGCTCCTCATGTCTAACCAGCATCCATAACCTAGTCAAGGAATGAGAGAAAGCAAAAGTAAACAGCAACTGAAAACAAAGTTCCCTCATGGGAGACAAATCCAGTTTCCTCATGCACATCTAATAGTGCAAGGAATGGTGCACGAAGACAACTACACCAAAGGCAACTTTCTGCATATCTCAGTGTTACCAGCAACCTTGACAAAACTGCAGTATTTTATGCCCCAGAAATGATAATGGATTGACTCTGTTACTACTGAAGGCAGTGCATGTCAGGGCACCCATACTTGCTGACTGGGAAAAAAATGACACAAAAATAGCATTTGCAATTATCTATTTTCCACAAAGGACTATACACTATCTATACACATAAAGCAGTCTGCACTTTCCCTGCATCTTAACATGCAATACACAGCTCTCACTTTCATCACTATCCATATGCAGACAAAGCACACACAGAAAACATTTAATAACTTCTCTGGCCCGTGGACAAATAAACCAAGGTCATATAAAAAGTGAAGCCACTTATCAAAATGTGTTAAAGCCCAACAGCACTCTCACGCATGTAGAAGAAGCACCACTTTAGCGAGAAATAAGCTAATATTTATATAGAGGTTGACAGTGTGTGTGTGCATATATATATATATATATTATATATGTGTGTGTGTGTGTGTGTGTGTGTGTGTGTGTGTATGTCATATGCATGAATATGCCCTGTATGGCCTGCATTGATAAGAACACCACTCCATTGTGTGTGGGCTGTCAAATAAGTGTCTCATGACTCTGACACACACACACGCACATATATATGTATGCATGTATAGTATAGTATGTCATACACAGCAAATCCATTTAGAAAGGCAATTTCAAGTACCTGTTATAGCTGTGCCATATATCAGGTAACAGAGAGACTCTTGTCCATCCTAAAGAAAGCTGACTATAGTAAGCTTGATGGAAGTCACGGCTTCACAAGGGAGATGGATGATAATAATATCACTGTGTGTAGGTAGAAAATATATGTATATGCCAATGTAGGAGATAACATTGTGCCATTCTTTAAGGCTGCAGGGCAATGGGACAGTCATAGTGTTAGCAAATATCTCACGAGTCATCTTTGAACTTTGTTGGGTGACAAATTTAACTTAAACAAAAATGAACACATTCATATTAAGGTGTTTGACCAGTTAACTCTTTCTTACTGTTCTGGGTCAAATCTGACCTGCATCGGCTAAGATTGTTTTTAATTATACAGGCGATCTAAAATCTAAGAAAATTGTAGTTTTAGGGAATCTTGAATCTAAATTTGTATATACCCTGCATGTGTGTATATTTATGGGACCACACCTTAGCCAAGTTCCAACAGAGACAGGCTTGAGAGACAGACAGAGACAGTAAAGCAGCATAGGAATGATCATATATGGTGCATACAAAAAAACAGAGGTCATACAGAGTTGAGAGGGTGCTTTGACATGAGCTCTCTTACAGGGTGCAATTGTGGTGGTTAATACTAGCACTTTACAGTAAAAAGATTTCTGGTTTAAAAGATGGGTGCCTACGAGGCTTAAATGGAACACACTAAAGTAGCCCACATGCAAGGTTTCCTACCAGTGCTTTTAACACACAAACTAGTTAGCAATAAGCTAGTTTTTTGTTCTAAGTGTGAATTAATTGAATTAATATTGATTTAATATAATGCTGATAAGCATAAATGTTAGTTCTGAGGAATTTATATGAGTTAGGACACTGTTTAATGGCTGTAATGGTTGTATGTGATTACATAATTAATTAGTCTCAGAGTGTTCTTGTAATTTTTACATTTAATAAAATGCATACAAATGTCATATTTTCTACTTTCTTGATATTTATTATCTCACATATTATAGTGTGAGATAATCCCTACACACAGCTCCGCGGGCGCTAGGTTGGTAGCTGCCCACTGCTTAACTGAGTGAATGGGTTAAATGCTCAGAAGGAATTTCTCTACAGGGATCAATAAAGTATACATTATTCTTATAATAAACTGTTGTAAAACCTAAAAATACGCTCTCCCTTTTCTCTGAACCATTAAAAATATTATCATTAGAATCAAAA
>VUQR01014393.1:0-11968 GCA_015108515.1 Hemichromis elongatus | reverse complement strand
TAAAATCTCCCCCTACTGGTCAGCCGTAATGGAACACACTAAGCAGATTATCGGGTTACAGCTTGAAGGGAGTTTCAGTGTTTTTTATTTAGGTAATATACCAAACAGCTTGAAGAAACAGGACAGATACTTGCTACAGATACTACTGGCAGCCAGCAAGAAAGCAATAACACGTAAATGGCTTAATGAGGAACCACCAACTGTTTCGGCCTGGACAGAAATAATACATGAAATCCAAACAATGGAACGACTAACCTTCTCCCTGAGACTATCTTCAGAAAAATATGAACAATACTGGAAGAAATGGAAATGTTTTCACAGAAAAAAGACTCTAGTCCCGTGTGGAAATTCCTTACAACGGTTGTACTAATTAAGAACTATTTAGTTTTTGGTTTTTTTTGTATATAACTTGGATGTACAACCACATATAATCTTCTCCACAGATGGTATAATCCCCCCCCCTTTTTTTTTCTCTTTTGTACGTTTTTGTGTCTTACTTTCGTTGTTCTATGTTTAATGTAAAACTATTCAATAAATATTCAATAAATATATAGTTTAAAAAAAAAGATAACATTTTGGTGCCTTTTTTGTCATATGAGATGTTCACTGGAGGTTCCACACTTCACAGCCAGGAGCATGACTTATAATTAGCAGGTGTGTTTAATATCACCTAGTTAATACAAGTGAAAAGTAACTTTTTTGTGAAACACAAACACATATTCCCAAATGCAAGATGACTGCAGCAACTGCAGGAAACCATTAACTTTTCTGCAAGTTGGTAATGCTGAGCTACTTAGTACCATTCAGGCAACTATGACAGTATCCTTTTTATATATCGGGTCTGACCACAGTTTGCAGCCTGCAGGCAAAAGGGCGTGGGTGTGAATGACTCTGATTAGTGTCTGTTAGCGAATACCAGTGAAACTGCCTGGCTAAAACATGGCTCATTACTGCCCTGCAGAAAATAAAACAAGTAAAAACACTCGTTTGACTGGTGGATCTTTTGCGTTTCATCAGCCTGAGCCAAAAAAATACAGTCTGAGGTAATGAATATACTCATATTACCAATAATTACAATAATAAGTTATTTCTTTAGTTACTTTTGCATGTTAAAAATACTGCGGTTACACTAGATGTTATAAATGTTCATATTGCAATGCTTTACACTTCAAATAGTGGCCTAACAAGTAGTTTTCAAAGTGTGCTGCCACTGTCTAGAACAAATAGAAGTAAGCCTGCAGCTGGGCCTGGGGCATTAGAAGAGCTTTGAAATGCTTTTTTCCCCCACCTCTAAGTCATATGAGTTGGTGGCATTTGGTCTGAATAAAGTCCAGTGTGCAGATATGTGTGATGTGTAGCCTTGTACTTTGGATCTGCTTCCAGTCTTGCCTGAAGAGTGGCACAAAGGTCGGCGACCTTCTCTCTGTGAACGGATGGGGGGGCTACACCCGGGCGCCTTCTCAAAGGCGCTGTCCTTCTCATCGGACATCACATCATTTGCCCGTTTCATGTTCAGTTAATAAGGCAGCTTTAAACTATGAGTTTTATTGTGTTCCATGCTTGGTTACGTGCTTGTACCCTGTACTAAAATAATAAATATTATGCTTCCTTTTGACCACAGGTTGATTTTGGTAAAGTTAAGATGTAGGGATTAAAATGCAACCAGGCTTTGCCTTTGCTGCAGAGCAATGGTTTAAACAGAAATTGTCTGACTAGATCTTTTGCGTGTCCCTATGGTAACAAGAAGCAGGGCAAAGGTCTCTGTGTGTAATTATTATGTGTTACTCTATTGATCCCCTTATGGAAATTCTCTTTTTGCTTACCCTTGTGCAAAGGCAAATCAGACTGCTGGGTAAGCTTGAGAAGTGCACTCTTGAGCCTGGTATAGATTCATTGCTTTGCTCAAGGACACTTCAGTGAGATGAATACTTGTCATCACTGAGGCTTAAACCTGAACCCTTCAGCTAAAGAAAGCGGTCCTTCCCCGCTTTGCGCCCTACTTTGTTTGCACATGTGTATACATATGTATGTAGTTTACATACAGTGTTGTGAATGCATTGTTTCGCTGATGTTTGTTGTATATGCTGATGTTTTAAACCTTATAAAGCAGTATGCAATAACTGGCAAGAGCCTACATAAAAAATTAAATTGAGGCAATCACATATGCAGTTCAAGGGCACAGTTTGAGCATAATAGCGTATACTGTCTCCTAGTGTACTACTGAGCTACCGCTTAAATGGCTCAAAGGTTTTATTGTATTTCCTTTTGCAAATTTAGGTTCAGCATCAGATTGGACATTTTGATATGTGATAGGGTTTTTGTGAAACAGGTAGCTGAGAGAGTTTGCCTCAGTATTGATTCTCCTCATTTATCCAAACAGCACTTCAGTCTGCACTTGGAGGAATCTCCAAAGTCAGCGTGACCATCTGTAGTAAGTTTATATGGCAATGCAAAATTACACTTTAAGTCCCACTCTCTACTCATAGTACAGTCAACAAGTATCCTACACACCATATGTACACTCTGGAAATTCGGATGCCTCTTTCTATTTCTTTCCATAACGCATAGGCACAAAATAGGTTGTTTGCCACTGATGGTTTTTGCTCATTTACAGATAATGCTGTGGCAGTGGGGTGTGGTTTTTGTATCTGCCTGGGTAAGAAACATCAGCGGCGGCACAGTGCTGCAGTCACAGCTGCAGGTAAATTGGTAATTAGTAATCTTGTCTATTTATCTCTCCTGCGGTGAGGCTAGAGTATCTCTCCTGGTGATTATGTACACCAGTGGCATGCTCTCTGAGCCTCAAGTCCTGAGCTGTTTTCTAGCAGCATGACTAGCACTTTGACTGTGTTGTTTATATTTAATAAAATCACAGCTATATGGTGGCTATTATCCTGTTGGTGCACGCTTCTGGGAGTCCTAAAAACACCAAACCTAGGTACTACTTACTGCAAGTACATCTCATTTCATGTCCACTGTCCTTCTATGACCTGTGCTAGTTGCTTGGGACCACCATCGTAAATGACATCTCAATAGACTTAATTCTGCAAAGAGGAGCAAGAGCACAGATACTTAAGGACTGAAAATGAACTCGCTCAGGTGATTCAGGTGGAAACATATAAATGTGTTAAGGAGTGGACCAAGTGGTCTGATATTACAGACTGCACTAAAGCCATGACATCACTGTTTGACATACAGGTTAGAAAGAAAACAAAGGCATCTTTCAAGTTAAACCTGTTAGATGTAGAAAATACCCCACTGAACATGACAGGACAGGCAGTACTTCTTGGTTTTAAAGTAGTTTTTAGACAAATTGGTGATGTGTGTTGGGTGCAATCCTGAACTTTTATTTAGTTTATTTTAGTTTTGTTGTAGAGGAATTTGTGGCTACATGTCTGTGAAAAGCACTTTGTAATTAAACTTTACTTGCATACTTACTTTATCTTGATGCAGTTATAACCCCTTCTCCATGCAAACCGATTGCTGGCCAGTGGGTGTAGCATGTCTATTAGAAATAGAGTGATACGTCTCCTTGGTCAGTGTTCAGTCTCTAATGTGTCTCTCATTACATACACTGTTCTGTTACTGACATATACCTGATGCTTGAATTCATCAGTAAATATGACTTTTTTTCAACCCTCCACGCTAAATGATGAAAGGCTGTCTCACATTTTTGGCCTGAATTCCCCCTGCGGCCAAATTATTGTTCTTACCTTTTTGAAACATAAGTAGACAATCTTCTTTGTTCCTTTTCTGTCTCTCTATGAAAAAGCTTTACAAAACTTAAATTAACAATATTATTAAGACATAATATAAAACAAAAACCCCCACAAACAATACATAATATAGAATTATTAGACTTTCAGATTTATTTAAAGTACTTTTATTTTAATGTGATATTCAGGAAGCTGTGTAGACAAATAGGTGTGCTGAGGTTATTTTAAGTACAATATATGCTTTTTATTACTTTTTAAGTAATCTTATTATCAGCTCATCCTGTAATATTGAGCTCTCTGAACAAAAGCTATTGCTCTGAAATGTCAATAAAACATGGCCATTGGACAAATTCATTGATGAACATTTGGTGAGTGGTGTACAAGAGCATTGTTGAACAGCCTGGGCATGCAAAACACATAAATTAAGTGAGTCTTTGGTAATTCTACCCCCAAATGTAGGTTTATTCAAATGTCTTGTTCTAGAATGCATTTGTAAAACTTCTACTCATTAGAATTGCTCCAAATAAAAATGAAACAAACACACTGGAAAAGAGTGCTTACAAACTGGACAATAAATAGCATTATAAAAAAACTTCAAGGTAAAAACACATGTACCAAACAGCTGAAACAGCAAACAGTTATCCACTCATTATCAGAAATGACATTGCTTTCAATGTTGCCAATAATGTAAGTGGAGGTAAAGGATGTGAATAAATGCATCAGGTACAAAACATTTAATGACACAAACTGTTTAATAATGTATCTTGCAACTAAAAATAGACATTTTTGGCCTTACATTACAAATCACTTGCAGTGACACAATATTTTTAGATTTTTTAAAGTAGTATTTTTATGCTCCAGGAAAAGGTTATGAGCTGGTTCAGTACAGAAAAAAACATTTGAATCATGTTGAACAGCAAGTGTTTGATTACCATATTTAACAAAAATGACTTTCTTTTCTAAAACCAAACAATGCATCTGTTGTCAAGTAGCGAATCTGCTCAGTGCCTGTCTTTAATTTTGTCTGATTACTTGGAAAAATGTTAAAAATTAAGTATTGATTAAAAAGTACATCAAATATTGTTCTCTGGTTTTACTCTATTCAGTATTTTGGGTTAAAATGAATTCAAAAAGTAGTTCCTGAGGAATATAACGCATTTTAATGATGCAAAGCTTTATCAATCAAATGACCACTACAAACCCCACAAGCACACTGTGTGAACAGGTTGAATGTAAAAGCTGTGTTGTCCTGTCTAAACTATTAAGTCAAAGATGTAAAGCCAGTCCACTGTTCCTCTATTTTGTTTTAAGCACTTCTTTATTGCAAAATTAATTTGAATTGTGTGCCTACTGTGTTACAATCACTTTGGTGCCATTGTTATTGCCGTGCAAACAACCTATCCACTCCAGCAAACGACCTAGTAACTGCATGTAATGATCACTGTTGTGCAAGTTGAGCTGTAATGAATTAATAAATGTAAACTGTCGTAACACTGACTAAATTAAATCTGACCTGTTAGGTAACATTATGTGATGTAATCTACAGTTTTTATGGTGGCCAGGTGTTAGGTGGATTAGTCACAGCAGGGCATTTATAAATGGCATTACAGCTTAGGTGTTTGATTTTTTGTTTTGTTTTAACATAATACTTTAGATTCTTTCAGTCTTAACAACAATGCATTATTTTCTGATGTTCAAGTAAGTTATCATTTCTAAAGGTTTCGGATAGCTAGGAAATGTATATTGGTTGTTTCAAACATTAGAAACTACCAGTGCATTAATTTTATTTTATTATTATCACTGATTACAGTCAGAATTTTAATTTGACTTACCATGAGCTGTGTAAGGCATGTGTAGCCTAGATGGAAAAGCCACAATAGAATAAGAGAAGAGAGAATATTATTTTTTTTTTTATTATTTTAACTATTCACATCAGCAATCAGCAAAGTGTCATATTTCTTATGACAACTGAATGCACCTGGCAGTTCACCCCACGTGAGGGCACCTAGCTCAGCGACCAATCAGAGCCTACGCAGGCCGCATTACCCTGTCAGCTAGGGGGTGGGGTGGAGACACGTGGTCCTCCCGGTTTTTCCGACCTCAGCAACAGGAGTGAAGGCATCGGCTGCTGGAGCGAGAAACGCGGACACAAAAGGCGGAAAACCCGGAGTTGAGGAAAAGAAAAGTCAGCATACTTACCTGCTGGAAGTCTGGAACCGAGTGGCAGGAAAGAGGAGCGGAGTAACGTCGGTAAGACGAGTGTTATTCGGAAGAAAAAAAAAACTTGTAGAGACTTACCGGTCGTGATAGATGGCGAGCCATCCACTTTGAGGACAAACCACCCTGAAGATACACACCTACACACTCATACGTACATTTTCACTACACTCACAAGGACTTTTAAAGTTGTCTGTTGCCAACACAACTTTTAATTTTTCTGAAGGGCCCCAACGATTACTATTTGTTTTGTTAAGTGTGCACACTATTTATTTTATTTTATAATTGTTCTGTACAAATTGGAAACAATCTTTTACACCTTGTCGCAATACAAGAGCGGCTACTCAAAAGTTAACAGTGTGTCCGAGTCATTATTGCCGCTCACTACTTTGGCTCCATACGAATTTGGTGTGTTCTGATTCTGGCCGGGGTCTTGTTACGAGCCCAATTAGTTATTGTGCTGTAATTCTCCTTTATATCTTTAAAGTTGGTTACACATGCTGATTATGATCTTGAAAACGAAGTAGTAAATGATGCGACTGTCCTGAATGGCACTGAGCTTCACACTGTGTTACTATTGTTTTCACTTTAGAGTTGCAATGCATCATAATTTCATACAAAACTCTTTTTTTTCTTTTAAGAGGCTTATTATTGATTAAGACACATCCTTAAATATCAGTAAGATTTATGACCTCATCATCAGCTTTCATTAATTTTTGAAAATAAAACTTTTCATATCTTCTGTCTTCTAATTGGTTTAAACTTGTAAAGGAGAGTAGTTACTGATTTGTAACTACTGTAGCTTGACATAAGCAATGACCTGATTTGATTTAAATCTCAACTTCTCACCAAAGTAAAATGTGACTTGCTTGAGATTTGCAGGTTATGAGTTGAAAGGCTGTGGCTTGTGTGACTTACTCCCACATGTGCAGTATACAATGTAGTACATCATTATCACTCAGCTCTTTCTGAAGGAACGTGTCATCTCACTAATATGTTATTTCCTTTTATCTCAGTCTCACTAAGATGGGAACTCTATATCTCTAGCATAATTCATACTGATTTTTATGTTTGTAACTTCTATTTCAAATGTGCTTTGCAAATAACCCACTCATTTTAAAACTGCCACTACCACTTAACAACCATCTGCCTCCCCCTGAAGAACTATTGAGATGCCGTTGAGGTTAGAAACCACGCCATTTATTGTAGCTTTTAATCATCGCAAGATCAAAACAGCAGCGTACACTCGTGCTGTCCTTTAGCTTGAATTGCTCAAGCAAGCTCCGCCACTTTTACACGTATCATTCATCTAGCAACATGAACTGAAATTATTAAACAAAAAGAAGAATACAGAACAATTGAGTCCCTTATTTGCATGAAAGTGCAATGAAGATCCCTTTTCCAAATTGCTCCTGAGAGAGAGGAGTAACTTTGATGAACAGGGTTCAGCCTTTGATTACAATCCCGTTAAGATCCATTAGTCACTCAACATAATCACCTCCCTTCGTTGTCTCCCCCCCTACCGCCCCCAAATATTGATGTCTACACATGCCTCCCCTCAAGAGTCTCTCTAACCTAAGCAACTGCTCCCAATGAGTGGGAAGAATGCTTAATGGAAGGAAAGATGGCTCGAACGGGGAAGGAAATGACGACAGAGTCAAAGGGAGAAGCAGGGAGAGATGTGCCTCTATATATGTACAATAGTTGGCAGTGGAGTCTGATTTGGAAAATTGGCAGCAGTAGTGCAAAAGTCTTTTTTTTTTTCACCCTCATGTCTTTATATTTTGCTAAAAAAAAAAAAGGAAAACAGATGCAGCACTTTACTTGACTGTAAACATGCATGGAAATGCAGTATATAAGGCAAAAGTAGATTTAGAACTGACCAAAAAGAGTTTTTAGTCAATATTTGGTGTGATCACCTTCTTCAATACAACCTGAACTCTCTTAGCTAAGCTTTCTTGTTATTTCTTTAAGTAGTCTTCAGAAATAGTTCTCCAGGCTTCATGAAGGGACATTCAAAGCTCTTCTTTGGATGTTTGCTGCCTTTTGTTCTGTTCCCACACTGATTCACTGATGTTGAGTTCTGGACTCTGGGGAGGAAGAAACCTTTACGTTGTGGGTTTTTTCCTATCGCGGTTTGGTTTTACAGCATTGGCAGTGTTTTTTGGGGATCATTTTCATGCTGAGAAATGAAGCTGTTGCTTTGCTCAGATGCTTTTCAGATAATATTGCAAGCTGAGTCGAAATCTGATGGTACTTTTCTGCATTTATAATTCCATCAATTTTGACGAGATTCCCCAACATAACTGGCCAAAATGAAGCCCAAATCACAACAGAGTCTCCGTCATGTTTTACAGATCAGAGTAGACACTCACTGTTGTACCTCCTCCTGACCTTTTCCATTTAGAACATTAGCTTCCGATTGCTGTTCACTGTGCTGTGGATAGCTTCCTTGGCCAGACATTTTTTTTTGTTCTCCAGTTGTCCAATTTCCACAGATTTTTTTAAGGACAGTTTTGGGCTAATACAGTAGCTCTTTGGGAATGGCCTTTTTGATCCAAAAATACCAACTGAGTCAACTGAAGAAATTGGAACAGATTATGTGTTGTTTTTGCAACAGACTGCTTGCATGGTTAAAATTGCTAAGTTGACTGTTTTAGTCACTCTTGAGTTAGGTGCATTTTTTTGCTTTTTTTCTGAGCAACTCGGAGGCTTCCTGACTGTTGTGAACACTGTTAATAAAATAACTGAATAAACTATATTTTAAATCATAGAAAATAACTTCGAGTATGTAAAGAATCTGTTGTGGGCTTTTTTTTTTGTTTTAAATCAGATCAGGATCCTTAAGTGCTACCAGTGCCCAAACACAACTATGTTTGAATAAAATAACACAAAAAAATGCGGATTCTTTTTGCTTTGTTAAATAAAATCAGGCACATTGACTGTATGAGAACTTGAATATACAGTATGTAGTCATTTACTGACATGTGATTACAGATTGGGATGCATGGTTTCATCTCAGAATTAGAAAATGCAATGGTTATTAAACTGTTTGTCAAGCCTCCCCATCCTATTCTGCATTTATACAGCGCATGTATACCACTAAACTTGAGAAATGGTTTAATTCACATCAATCGAGCTGAACAGTAGGTCAAAAGTCAGCCGTGGATATTCTGGAATGTTGTCCATGTTTTATAGCCCAAAATGCACTGAATTTCCTTTCCTGGAAGATTCATTGGAGTTAGACTGTTACCCAAATCAAAAATCAATGCAGTTATTTTGGGAACATTCTCCATGGCGAGAATAGCCAAGAGGCATGCAACACCAAACAGCTTGCTGAACCAAATGCCTTCAATCAATAGGTTAGTGAATTATGCATGGTATCGTGGTGCAGTACAACTCCGCAAAGCCACTTGTGCCTTTGATGCCTGTCTTGATGTGACATTTAATTTATATGCCCACAAATGTGTGTGCGTATTTTAGCATATTTCACAGACATACTGTTATTGCTTTTTCTTTGACTCTTTAGTGCTTCATGTGTTACTACACCTCATGACATGTGACATCCCACTCTAAGGAAGAAGAGAATGTAGAACAAACATGGACCAGCTGACAACTGCCCACACACTTAAACACATACTCACGCTGACACGCATGTATAACTCGCTGGTCTATCAAGACTTTCTAGTCTTAAAGTGTCAAGGGAGAGCACGCCTGCATGAATGTGGCCCTGGCTTGTTATCGCAACAATCTCTCAACAGCCTTTATTTCAAAAGATGACACATGGTGATGCCTTTTATAATTAAAACTCAAGTGGCTCTCTTTCATTTATTTATTCAGGCACGGCTGTTTCTTCCCTTCCACTTTCATGCTTGTTCAAATTGATTTAACTTTTAAAATTGTCAGTACAAAATAGGTTAGCTACTGCAATTACAAAAGTTCTAATTAAAAGCAGAATGCAAATATATTCATAATTGTGTTGCTGTCTTATCTGTTTCATGGCTGGTGTTACTTTAAAGCAGGCGGGGAGAAAATTAACCTGTGAGAGAGAGGTAGCGAGGTAGAGAGAGGGAGGGGGCGGGGGGATTTCCACGAATGTATTTCAAATCTTAAATTATGCAATAATAAACATGATAAAAAAAAAAACAAAAAACGATAAAATAAATCCAGAGTCAGGAGTCCAAGTTTAGCACATTCATGCAAACCAAATGTTTTTTTTATAGCCTCCACCCATTTGTAAAACATTAAATAATCTAGGTGGAGATAAAAATTACCTTTTTTTAATCTCACCTTTGTGCCATCCCCCTCCCCTTCCCCTGGGATCTGCAGCTTTTTCTTTTTCAGCTCTCAAATTGCAGGTATACATAAGGGCTGCTGTACGCGGCATCCTGCCGTTACAAACTCTTGCTATGAAACACATCTCTGGAGCAATCAAGCACAGGTTTTGTAGGGTGCACAAATATTGGTGCAGCTGCTGTGATGGGCTAAGAGAAAGAAGCAGATGTACTCCTGAGCAAAAAGATCAATCTGATCATCATTTACTTGCAGTCCATAATGATTTAAACCATTCTACCAAACACAGCTATTTTCACATATGTATTAACTGCTAAACTCTGCGTCTGTCTGATCTCATTAAATGCAACAGAGTTGCTTCTTTCCCTGTCAGGAGTTTTGCAGATATGGAACAGATGATACTCTTCAATAAACCAGAAAAGTCTTTCAGCAAAGCATACTGTTTTCGAGAAGTCTACTGTACTGGGATATTTATGTATTTAAATTAGCAGTATTTTGTTATGTGGGAATTTGACATTATTTCATATTAAATATTGAAGTTAAATGGCACAGCTGGCTAAATTGTGCTATATGGGAGGAGGGCGTAATGGCTGCATGGTAAACAGTTTGTATTACTGCATTTTGATTGGATCAAAAAGAAAATATGAGACAGATAATTTTGCACCTATTACTTTCATTTAAAAATAATTATAATACGCAAGTGAGCTGTGGTCATATATTTAAGTCCTGAACGTCTTATTTTGAAATTCATAATTATTCTTTATATGTTAAACTGAGGGTGGCATGTTGTTGTGATGATTAGCATCATCGTCTCACAGCAAAACGTCCTGGGATTGAATCCACTGACCAGCTGGGGCCTTTCTGTGTGGGTGCTCTCCAGGTATTCTGGCTTGGTCCCCCAGTCGTAAGATTCCCAACTGGTTGTAGGCATGAACTGCTGTCTGTCTCCTTGTGTCAGTGTTGCGATAGATTGGATAATTGTCCAGATTGTACCCCGCCCCTCATCCTATGACAGATGGGATTATTGATGGTAAATTTGATTCTTTTTACTGAATCGAGTTTGAATGAGTCACTCACCAAAATGAATCGAGTTTTTTGATTCATTTGAGTCACTAAGTCAGCTGCCCAGAGAGTACAAAAAAATTACTTTTTTCACTCAAACATAATTTTTTGAAATTTTATTTTTAGTATTTTATTTTTTTCTGATTTTATTTTATTAGTATTTCCTCAAATGTATCAAATATATATATTTTCATCTAAATAATATAGTAAAATAGCAAATTTCTGATTAACTTTACTTACATTATTGTAGCAGCAGAATGCGAGTCAGACTGTATTTTTTTAATAGTGGTGGAACTTAGTTCACATATGTTTTTCCTTTACTCTGCTTATTATCTTTTCAAAACAAACAAAGTGATATACTACGTCAGTCAGACTTCATTTCATTTCACGCTCTGAGTTTCAGCAGCTGAGATCCAGGAGGGAGAGGTGAGTGGTATGTCGCGCAATTGTCCACTGAGCTGTGAGCCAGGGGGCGGTAATGCACCTTAACGTTGGTTGCTAACCAGAGGAAGAAGAAGAGCTGTGAGTCAGGAGGGAGGGGGTGAGTCGAGTGGGTGATTCGTTCAACTCGTTTGAGCTGTGAGCCAGGAGGGAGGGGGTGAGTCGAGTGAGTGATTCGTTCAACTCGTTTGAGCTGTGAGCCAGGAGGGAGGGGGTGAGTCGAGTGAGTGATTCGCTTA
>VUQR01014392.1:14260-26062 GCA_015108515.1 Hemichromis elongatus | reverse complement strand
AAAACAACAACATGAAGACCAGAGAGGAAAAACTAACGACTAATGATGAGGCTGGCTGTGAATGAAGGTTAAAAAAATGGGACAAGCAACTAAGTGTCAGTTTAAACATGTTCCCCTTGCATAGTAGGAATTTTAGTGGTAATAAATAATGAACCAAATACAAAATGTAATGCACTTATATAATAACAGCTTTACTTATGTGTTGTTTTATTTCACTTTTTTAAAATCACGTTAATGAAAAACTCACAACCTAACAGCTGATTAATTAAATCGTGGTATGAATGTGAAAAAAGTAGTGTATTTCACTTATGTGTGACCTTATCCGCTCCGTTTGAACCATTGTGTGTTCAACAGATCAGACTGGTTTAACTGCAGAGTGGCATGGGTGTAAGTTACTGTTAATGGGGCAGTCCTAAGAAAATAGAAGTACACTCTGCTTTCAATGTGGCTTCATTACATTAAAAATGATTTATTTTTAGTTTCAAAACTGACTATAACTACAGTACAATAGAATAGACTAGAATAAACCTTTATTATCCCACAAATGAGAAATTTGGGTGTTACACAGCTCTTATAGCAAGGAGAATAGAAACAGAATGCATGATGTAAAAGGGAATTAAATGCTTGACCCCCTTTTCTTAATAGCATTGTTTCAGTTTATCAATGTTTGCGGACAAATGTTTATTCTCGGGCTCTTAAGGTTCCTCCAGAGCATTTCAGAGCAAGTTGAGGTCTGGACTTTGACTGAGCTACTGCCACACCAATAATTGCTCTAATCCGTTAACCAGTTTCAGCCAAGCTTCAGATGTTAGACAGAATATCCCATATTTAACTCCAGAACACTTTGTATATGCATGTGGAGTAGTTCATGGTTGATCAGTGAAAGCAACGTGCCCGCGTCCTGTGGCTGCAAAGTAAATTCAAACAGTCACCCTTCAACCGCAACACTGACAGTTGGTATGAGGTGCTTGTGTTGACATGCTATGTTTGCTTTTTTCCAAATGTGGTGTTGTACATTATGGGCAAACATCTCCACTTTGTTTTTGTCTGTCCAAAGGACATCCAGGAGTCTTGTGGTTTGTCCGGTTGCAACTTTGCTAACCTAATCCAAGCTGTCATGTCCTTTTTTAGAGAGAAGCGGCTTTCTCCTGGCCATGTTCAGTCTTTTTCTAATTGTACTGTCATGACTTCAACATTTAACAAGCTAATGGAGCCTGACATGTAGCCCTTGGGTTTGTCTATGCATTGCATGATCTGACCTTGAGTGACTTTACTAGGATGACATTCCTCAGAGAATGTCAGTGTAGGTTCTCAGTTAGCCAGGTAATGGTAATCTAAGGAGCTTGAAAATAAAAGAGACTGGGCTCCTTTAAGTCTCTTTAAGACGTTTCACCTCTTTCGTTGGTTCTAAAACCAAATGGTGGACAGTCCCAGGTATTTAAACCCTAGTGAGAGTTGCGAAAAAGGGCATGGATCTTTATCAGCAGAGGTTTTAGGTGAAATCATCATGTGACTCATTGAGATTAACTGACGCAAGGTGTGAGTGGGTGTTAAGGGGCCTGGGAAGAGATCTCAAAACTGAACTGTAGGCTACAGACAATTGGTGTTGTAAGTCACCCCATCTATTAAAGATGGAGGTTCACAGTGGACATAGATGGCCAAATTCACTACTCTTTCAAACTATCTGTCCTATCTGTCCAAAATGTGAACATTGGCATCCTCAAAGGAGTGACCTTTTTCCTTTAGATGCAGATGTACAGCTGAGTCTCATCTTGCCGAAGTGGCTCCTCTGTGTTGTGTCATGCATTTAAGGTGTAGCTGTAGTGTGTAGATATGGAGGACCATGTAGAATATGTAGAATGTGGAAATAGTATAGATTATGTAAAAATAAGTTAAGTATACAGATGTTTATATAGCTATACAGAGAGCAAATATACAAATGTACTATGGACAAATGTACAGATGTATACATATCTACAGTTATACAGATGAACTGTATAGCATACAGATGTTCTATATTGTTATACAGATGTACTATGAAAAAATATACAGATCTGCTGCATATGTACAAATGTACCAGTGTGTGGCAAACAGAGCTACAGAGTGATGAATATATCTACAGTAGTGGAAGAGTAGCGCTTTGAACAGATTATAATAGTTTAATAGTTTGTAAGAGTTTAAGTGTAAGTATGTACACTTAAAAGTCACTGGAGCAATACAACTAAACTACAAGAGTCACCGCAGAATATGTGGTTTGGGAGCAAAGATGTGGGAAACGGCTGTCGGGAAACAAAAAATGACTCCAGAAGGTGGCGGTAATGCGATAGTAAGGATGCCAACGTCGAAGAATTAGCTGAAGAAGAAGAAGAGAACGAGCTGGGGGGGGAAAAGGAGGAAGCGGAACAAGAAATCAGCTGTGAGAAAGTGGCTAAAGTGTAAGCAAAGGATCAGAAAGAGGTATTTAAAAAAAAAAAAAAAGCTAAATGTATTTTGTCAAACTGTCAGACAGTAATATATACGTCAGTGATATGGGGGGTGTTATGTACTCGACTGTCTGTGTTGTAGGGAAATAGCTCTCATAAGCTAACCTTAACGCGAAACTACGTGAGCTCCGAGCGCAGCTTGCTAACTGACGTAGCTAGCAGGCTAACAAGGAAGGAAACAACACTAAGGACACATTTAAGGGGCTAAACCGTTTTTGTTTTGTTTTTTTACAGCCAAGTATTAGGTTTAAGGTTTAAACTGAATGGTGTAAGTTTAGTTGTCCGTTAGCTGCTCTGCAAGCATCCAGCCGATTAGGGGTAGTGGCTAACATTAGCTAGAAAACTATGTTGTTGTAGTCAGTGTTGACATATCCTGGGTCTGTTGACTACGGTCAAGCGCCGTGTCATAGCTAATAAGTGATTTATCTTTGACGTG
Source organism: Hemichromis elongatus (assembly GCA_015108515.1). Lineage (NCBI taxonomy): Eukaryota > Metazoa > Chordata > Actinopteri > Cichliformes > Cichlidae > Hemichromis > Hemichromis elongatus. The sequence goes on along the minus strand of VUQR01014392.1, from coordinate 23,143 downwards.
TCGTCGTTTCGGCTTAACCTGTCCCAATTCTAGACATCTCTAAATGTTACATGACCGCTGACAGCACGGGAAAACTTTTTGAGATGTTTTTGCTAACAGTGGCTTAAATTTTCTTTAGCATATTGAGCCCGGACAGCGGCAGCTGTTCTGTTATCGTATAAACAGCGTGTGTTTGTGTTTTTCGCTTTCGCAAACATTTTTCCAGAGATGTTCGGATCTTGTCTACACCACTGACCCTATTGCCTGCCAGTGACCTCTGACTCAACACATCCGCCAAGATGCCTGCAGTTTCCACCGGGGTCAAAGAGCTGTATTTGTCCACCTCTCTGGGGGACCTCAATAAAAAAGCAGAAGTTAAACCAGACAAGACGAGCACTAGAAGGTAATATTACTATGTTTTTTGTGGCCGATAATATTAAGAAATTTTTCACTGATCTCATTTTTCTGGCTTATGTAAAACGGAAAGATTGTGATTGAAGCAAATTGCAGTCATGTGGAGATAAAAGTCTTTAATTTACATATATATATATTTTGTGTTTGTAGCTATGTCCAGAGTGCCTGCAAAATATTCAAGGCGGCAGAGGAGTGCCGTCTGGACAGAGATGAGGAGAAAGCATATGTATTATACATGAAGTATTTGACAGTATATGACATCATCAAGAAGAGACCAGAATTTAAGCAGCAACCGGTATACCTAATATTTATAAAAATGTTTTGTTTTTTTTTACATTGCTAACCTAATGTTTTTCTCACATGAAGTCAGATTGTTTACCGGAAATGTTCTCTGATGTGCGCAGGAGTATTATATGAGTATGCTCGGCACAAACAGCTTTAAGAAAGCCATTGAAGAAGCTGAAAAGCTGTCTGAAAGTCTTAAACTCAGGTTAGAGGTTTCAGTTGTCATAATTATGCTCACTTTCTAAATTCAGAGACGCCAAAATAAGGATGTTGATTTTGTTTCACTTAACTGATCTTTATTTCCGACCTATTTTGAACAGGTACGAAGAGCTAGAGGTGAGGAAAAAACTAGAGGCAAAGGAGAGACAAGAGGAGAAGAAGAGGAGGGAGGAAATGACAGAGAAAGATGGCGATCGGGGCTCTCCAAAAACGTCATTTGCAAACAGGAAGGACAGCAAAAAGGTGAAGGTCTGAAATGAGTATACAAACATCTGCCAGTGTGTATACTCTTTGCAGAGTATATTGGTGGTTTTGAACTTATTTTCGAAGAACCTATTTACACTGTGTAAGATATATAGGCTTTGCACTGGAATGTTTTTCCATCCAGATGACATAGATATGCCACCTTCTGCATACATCACAAAAGCAGTGTCTAACTGGTCTGCCTGCATTCCTCACCTGTCCCCCATTAAAGAAAAACACTTGGACAACAAAACAGGCCAAATGAGACTCTGAACTGTATGAAGCTGAACTCTGATATTAAATAGTGACTGAAAGTTCTAATTGGTTTTTTTTTTAACATGAAATGTGATACAACAAAGTGGTGAATCTACCACTATCCCAACTTTTTTTTAAGTATGTTGCAAATTCAAAAACAGTATTTTACCTTCTTGTATGTAACTTTCAATAGTTTACCAAAGTTACACTTGCATAAAAACTGCATTGATAAGTAACACTCCCAAAAGGACCTAAACTAAAGCACAATATAAGAGTTAAGCTTTGCAGGGGGATTTTTAGGTTACAGGTATTGAGATATTTATTACAGGCAGCATTTCTGTGCCTTTTGGAAAATAGGATGAGATACAAATATAAAGTCTTAGAATGTTTTTTTTTTTTTTTTGCCCCACTGGGCATTATAGTGGATTTTAATAATAATAAATCAAAGACTTGTAGCCTAATTAATATGTGAATGCCTGTATTGAAATCGCAAAGATTCTTTTGTGTACCGTTAGTGTAAGGGGAATAATCCAGTTGAACTGATGTTAACATGCTAATGAGATGAGTGTTTGTGAATGTGTGTCGCAGGTAAAAGCTGAGCAGAATGAACTGAAGAATGTAACCTCAAAAGGTAAAGTGGAAAACCTCAAAGCAGCCACTTTGTTTTGACCTCTAAAGTTTTGTTTTTTTAAAATTTAGTTTATTTATTAGTGCTAAGTTACAGATTTTGTCTGACAGCTACGCTGCCTTCTGGTGGGATCACGGCTGAGAAACTTTACAACATGATGAAAGACCAGACTATTGCAATAATTGTTATGGATGCACGCAGCCATCGAGATTTTGAGGAGTCTCACATTCATGTCCCAGCTCAATCCTGCGTCAGCGTGCCTGAGGAGGCCATTAGCCCAGGGTGAGAAGCAAAGCTTCATACTTGATTAAAATTTTATTTAACATAGCATTCTTTAACGAGTAATAATGTGATTGGACTGATCTTTTTATCTATGGTTTGTTTACTTTTTGTCTGAGTTTTAGGGCGGGGGTTTTGTCATTTACTATAAACCTCTTGAAAATAAGATGTTTTGACTTTTCAGAATCACTGTGAATCAGATTGAAGCAAAGCTGCCAGAAGAGTCCAAAGAGCACTGGAAACGGCGGGGATTTGTAGATTATGTCATCCTTTTGGATTGGTTCAGTTCTGTAACTGACCTTAAACTGGGGACCACCTTGCAGAGCCTCAAAGACGCTCTTTTTAAGGTAACTGTGTCTGGAGGGTGGTCGGCTTTATGCAGTAGCTTGTAAATATCAATAGCCGTTGTGTTTGTTGTGTAACCTAATGTGTTTGACATCTCCACAGTGGGACAGCATCACCATCCTGCGTAGTGAGCCGCTGGTGCTGGAGGGTGGCTATGAGAACTGGCTGTTGTTTTACCCCATGTATACGACCAATGCTAAAGTTCGACCACCTAGAGAGACCATTACCAACACCCTCCCTCAGTGTGAGTATGGGTAGTATAGATTATTTTTTTAAAAAGTTTTCCATGTAATATTATGTTTTGTCATTTTATGAGATGGAATATTAAAAACCACAATATATTTTATATATTTTGTATTATTCACTTGCTTCCTAGTTGTGGCTGGACTCATGTCTTAAATGTAGACATTATCTTTGATGTTTTGAACAGTGAACTTCAGCTACCCATCCCTTGAGGAACCAAAACCTCCAACCCCACCTCCACCGGAGCCTGAAGTTTCACTTGAACCACAGGAACCATCAGCTCCTGTGCTGGTGAATGGGGTAGCACCAGCAGAACCTCCAACATCTAAAACTTCTATAGTCACTGATAAGTTGCCAGACGGTGTTGATTTCTCCGTCACCGGCTCCACAAATTCTGGTCAGGAGTTGGGTAAGAAGGCCCCTGCTGCAAGCACATCCAGCCAGTCACCTGCAACATCCAAAGCATTCCCTCAGGTATTGTATTTACCTCGATAACTGTTAATCCTGGGGAGAATGCAAAGCATTGTGTCTAAACTTGACTCTTCTTCTGTCACAGTTTGACCGTACCAAGAAACCTGAACCTAAGCCCAGTCAAAACGGGTCAGCAAAGGACTCCACCCAGAATGGCCCAGTTGTCCCAGACCGCTCAGCTAAACCACCCTTTGCTCCTAACGCTTCTCTTTCTAAAGAAGAACAAAGTCAGATACACTCTGAAGCAGTGGCATTGATGGAGAAGGCAAAGCAGGAGCAGGAGAAACGTACGCAGCAGCGTCGTTTAGAGGAGGAGAAACGAGACAAGGAGTTGAAAGAAAGGCAAGAAAATGAAGAAAGTGAGAAGAGGAGGAAGGAAGAGGAGGAGAAAAAAACTCAGGAGAAGAAGAAACTGGAAAGACAGAAGGCAGAAGATGAGGAAAATAAAATAAACAAAGCGTGGGACGAGAAAGAAAGAAGAGGAAAAGAGCAGAACTCTGACACACCCTCTAAGAGTATGTCTCTGGATTCCCCGGCTCCCAACCATATTGTTAGTGAGATTAAGGTGAGTCCTCTTTTCTTTCAGAGCTAATTACTGTCACAAGCAAATGAAAGTTTAAGGTCATCCCACAAGGTCCTAGTGTCTGAAATCATTGGTTAAACGAAAATGTTAAAAATCCTTTGTCATCATCGTACATCCCAAATAATGAAACCCTAATCCATACGTATGGATGTACTTATGGACTTTTTTTTTTAAAACACAATCCACTAAAGTGGTTTTTTTTTTATGATTTAAAGAATATTAACCATGTTTGGCTGCTAAAGTATAACAATTAGAGCCTAAATAGCAATTATTTGTAAAGATAAAGCATCAAATAGTGTAATTCTCCTCATATGAAGGTGGCATGTGTATGTTGAGTCTTTAGATTTTAACACTAACCCTCCCTATCTATGTTTAGTCACTTGTTCTATTTAGGCTGATTGCTGCCTTCTGTTTAACCTGTCACTGTCAAAGTGGAGGAACGGTTTGATGGAGAAGTGCAGTCACTGCTAAAAAAGTTTAGTCTGTCCTTTATTAAATTTGAAGTGCTGGAGACTTGGGTTAGTGTTGTATGTCAAATTTAGTGCTTTTTGTCAGATTTCAGCAGGGCCAAGAAGGCTAGACATGTCTGTGATTGTGAGAGAAATTACCTTGAAAAGCCTTTACAATTATTTTTTGGTATGACCTTATTACATAAAGTGTATTTGTGTGTGTGTCTCCACAGAGAGAGCCTCTGACCAGAGCAAGGAGTGAAGAGATGGGTAGGAGTGTACCGGGCCTTCCTGATGGTTGGATGAAGGTACCAGATACCAAAACCTGAAATACCTTGATTCATTTGAAATTACTGAGGGTGAAAGTTCAAAGGAAAAAATGTTTAAAGGTTTATGTTTAACTTTTACTAAATGCTTTTCTTTTTGCTAGTTCCTTGACACAGTGACGGGGACCTACCGATACTACCATTCACCAACCAATCGTGTCCACCTTTACCCTCCTGAAGTTACTGTTCCCCAGACGCCACCATCCACACCACCAACGGTCAAACAGAAAACACCACGACCAGCTGAGCCAGACACCAGCTGTGAACGAGAGCGGGAGCAGTCTAAACTGAAACGCTCCTACTCTTCTCCTGACATCAGTCAGGACCTGAGAGAGGAAGCACAGAAGAAAGCCGCCGCCCCGACCGCTGCTGCTATCATACCCACAATCAACAGAGAAACCAAGTAAGACACACTGTGCACCTATAATATATGTTTTAGGTGCATAGAAGAATAGTTTTTGATAGTATTTGGTCAGGCTTTTTACTGAAATGAGCAGAAAGTGTGTGATGATTTAAAATCAACGGTCACAATGGTTACAGAGTTTTTGTTGTAGGGTGTTACAATTTTCTTGTTACTTTTTCTTCTGGTCACTTGGTCACTTCAGTGACTGTTTGTGTTTACTTTGAACCTATTTTGCTGTAAAATATTATTTTTTGTGCTGTTAAAGTGACAATAGTATATATGCACTGTATTTTTGTATATATAACACTGTGGTAGTTCCTTTGATTATGCATCGGCAGTAACTAGTCTGGCTTTCTCTCATTTTGCTCTTTTCTCTTTCAGACCTGCACCTGCCAAGGTCTATTCTAAAGTGGAGATTGCGCGTCCTTCAGCAGCCAAAATTCGCAACCTCAATCCCACATTTGGGGGTTTAGGGGCATCACTGACTGGCCTTCGTAACCTGGGCAACACATGTTATATGAACTCAATCTTACAGTGTCTTTGCAACACTCCTGCCTTGGCTGAATACTTCAACAACAATTGCTACCTAGAGGATATAAACAGGTTAGATCTGAGATAAGTGGCATTGCTGGTCATAAAGAGGTCTGTTTGAGGGGAAATGTATAACACTGGGGCATCTGTTCTTTCTCTGCCAGGCACAATATTCTCGGCCACAAAGGGGAGGTGGCCGAGGAGTTTGGTGTAATCATGAAGGCCTTGTGGGCTGGTCTGTACAAGTGCATCAGTCCACGTGACTTCAAGATCACCATAGGCAAGATCAATGATCAGTTTGCTGGTTATGACCAGCAAGACTCCCAGGAGCTGCTGCTGTTTCTCATGGATGGGCTTCACGAGGATCTGAATAAGGTAGTGTGGAAACTTAATAACAGCTATTCCGCAGCCATCAGTGAGGCATAAATGAAGTCTTACTATGGTTTCATGAAAAGAAAATCCTTAAGATCTAAATATTCTCACTCTGATTTAAATATTGACAAAATTAACAGCGAGTCATTTATTCTGTTGAACCACGGCTTTCTCAGGTTTCCGTTTAGTATCCCTGTATGTTGTTACACACTTGCCTGTTAACAATAAAGACCTAGTCTTTTTTATCATTTTCCTTCTTTCTGTTTTTTTTTTCACTGGGTTTCATTTTGATGGCAAATTAGAGAGTAAGTAAATAGCTGTGTGTCTTTGGTCCTCCTGCAGCAGTGTGCGTGTGATGTGTCTGCATCTGTCTGGTCTGATGCTCTGTCAGAACCTCTGTGCATGTTGACCCAAGACATGCTCATTGCCTGTATCCGCAGATTTTTTTCATTTTGTTTATTTTGTTTTTACTGGCTTCATGTGAGGGTGGGGGGGTGGGTTGGGCAAGACGGTAAAAATAAAATTAAAAAATGCAACTGATCGAGTACGTGGTGATGAGACCTTAAAATTTGTGCCGTATGTGTGTCTACTGTTTGAATTTCAGTGACACTCGACCTCAAGGTTAGAGTACTTCTGATAACTATATTTCTTGTGAGTTCAATAACTTGATACCATATAACCTCAGAGGTAGTGTTTTGTTTTTTTTCGGAGTTTTTTTTTCTTTCCTTTTTTATGTGTCAGAGTACCAGCTGAGTGATGGAGTGATAAATGTCTCCACCTGGGGTTAAGTTGCAGAAGTACATCAACCCAATTTCTTTTTGAGCATAGGGTGCCGATTCAAGCTGGTGATATGCATTTCTCATCACATTCTCCATCTCATCATGTCCCTTTTGTGTGATCTTCTGACCTGTGTGCCATCATGCTGGCCCAGTCCCAGTCCACTCTGTCTCTCTGGGATAATTGACTTTTGTTTCTTTTTTTTTCTTTCTTTTTTTTAAAAACCATACTAATTAATAAGGTATTAATTAGCAAGTGTTAACCTGCCATATCTTCTTGCCTGTCATACTGAGAGTGAACTGGCTGAACTGCATGCTAATAAGCTGAACGATACTGGAGAGATGAATAAATTATGGCTTGAAAATTCTTCATGTAGTTTTTAGTGAGTTTTCACTTCTCCCTGCAACGTGATTGATATCAATAGGTGGTATAGTGAACATCTGCATTTATTCATCGATTTTTAGTTGAATCACAAAGGCAGGTTTCTCTAACCGTTAATTTAGGGTTCTGTCATTTTCACTTATTTATTTTCTTTAACTTCTGGTCAGGCGGACAACAGAAAGCGGTACAAGGAAGAAGAAAATGACCATCTGGATGATCAGACAGGTGCTGACCTGGCCTGGAGCAAACACAAGCTTCTGAACGAGTCCATCATCGTAGCACTGTTCCAGGGGCAGTTCAAGTCCACTGTGCAATGTCTGACTTGCCATCGCAAGTCACGGACATTTGAGACCTTCATGTACCTGTCGCTGCCTCTGGCCTCCACCAGCAGGTGCTCCCTACAGGTCAGTGCATATCAAAGCATGTTTTTCTCTCTCACGTCAAGCCCACATGTAGTTATCTAATACATTCACGTCATAACAGCATTTGCACTCTGAATTAATTATTCTGACAAACGAGCCAACTGGATGCACTGTGGTTCTGTAGATTATATAACTCTTGATTAAATGCAGATATAACTATGGTTAATAATTAGTGATTTTTCTGCTTCCGGATAGGATTGTCTGAGGCTATTCTCCAAGGAGGAGAAGCTGACTGACAACAACAAGGTGTTCTGCAGACACTGCAAAGCCCACAGAGACTCCACCAAGAAACTCGAGATCTGGAAAGTCCCACCCATCCTCCTGGTGCACTTAAAACGGTCTGTAATCAGTGCAGTAAAACAGTTTTCATTTGTCTTTTTTACTCCTCACTTTATAAGATTAACAGGAGTGCTTTTTTGGCATTAACATTATTTTCTGTTGTGGGGGTTCTTCCTGAAGGTTCTCCTATGAGGGTAGATGGAAGCAAAAACTGCAGACAACTGTAGACTTCCCTTTAGATAGTCTGGACCTGGCCCAGTACGTCATTGGACCCAAACAGAGCCTGAAGAGATACAACCTTTATGGAGTGTCTGTAAGTGAAACTGAAATGACTGCTGCTGTTTTTAAAGGTCTGTCTGAATGAGCTGTTATTTGGACAAGTAGAGCAAATTATTAAAATATACCAATTCTAATATCTTCACTAACAAAATCTAAATTTGTATATGGTATCATATGTGGCAATATCAGCAGATGACCAATGATTACAAACTGCTGCATTCAAAGTTTACACTCTGCTTACTAAAAAATAACTGGTTACAGTAAATTTTTAAAACAATATTTGACATGGTGCAATATCTATGGTCCCACTCAGACTTCAGTAAATGTTAAAATTGCTAAGTTAGATCTAGTATGGGCCATTGAGTTTTGTATGATCAGTCTGTGGAAAACCTATTTTTCGGACCATAAGGCGCACTGTCAACGAACGGGTTTTATCATACGTAAGGTGCACCAGGTTATAATGCGCATTAAGCGAAACAAACAGTTAATGTTCATCCTCCAGCTTCACTGTTTTTTGTTATGCTAACATAGCTGTGTCGCTAGCGATCACGTAGCACATATTATATACCAGCTAGCCCAAATTCAGTAACCCTACAAACGTCGGTTCAAGGTCAGTAAGCACAAACAGAATTCATCATAAGGCGCACCTGATAATAAGGCGCACTGACGTTTTTTTTAGAACATTATGTGCGGAAAATACGATAAATGTGTTTGGTTACT